>OMLB01019500.1:5901-19113 GCA_900302555.1 Myripristis jacobus
GGGGGGGGGAGCACTCCGGGTGCT
Organism: Myripristis jacobus; assembly: GCA_900302555.1. Taxonomy (NCBI): domain Eukaryota; kingdom Metazoa; phylum Chordata; class Actinopteri; order Holocentriformes; family Holocentridae; genus Myripristis; species Myripristis jacobus. The sequence continues at coordinate 5,926 of OMLB01019500.1, forward strand.
GGAATGAAACAGGTTAAATGGGGCAAAAAAAGAGCAGTATGCACATATTTTTTCTGTCTATTCAAAAAGTTAGAGGGCTTGCTTTCTCTGGCTCAATGCAATCAGAGGGTTAGAATCAGAGGCAACAACACCTGGGATTTCCCTCCATGGCTTTGCTGGCCCTCCAATCTCTTTTTTTTTGCTCCTCTGCTGGCCGAGTAAGGCGAGTATGACGAGCATTGAAATGCATTGGAGATGCTTTTACATTTTGAGGAGTAGGGGAAAAAAGAAAATAGAAAGTGTACATGGCTTCTAAATGATAAGGCTGCATGGTCACAGCTGGGGCACCCCGATATGCTTGAAACATTATTATGCCTGGGGTGATAGGGGACCAAGTTTTCTGGCCTTATATTAATTCATCCCTCCTCAGTGTTGTGGCTGAGCACGAGCTGGAATACTGATTCACAGTTAATTGTTCCCCTCTCCTTCTCTGGTGGCATTTTCAGCTGCTTGTTTAGGCGAGGATGAACACACTTAAGAGATGAGCTACCTAGATCGGATGTTATCATTGCCGTCTGTCTACTGAACAATCTACAGTCGCGTTTTCCAGTTTACAGCCTTAATAGCACTATTCGTCAAGGACAGATGCCGCATACTGCAAGGTAGACTGCTCACTGGGAGAGATTTCAAAAGTTGGAGGGCAGATGTGTGACAGCAGCTCGTGTATATTTGAGTTAATGTGGCATGTTAATTTTTTGTTTTTGTTTTGGTGTTCTTTCTCAGCCTTCATGTTCCCTCAATGCCATTTATTCAAACTGAAAATAGGCCTACAGTATGTTCCCTCAAAATCAAAGTAAAAATAAGAATTTCTCTATGTCTGTTATACTAAAACACACACACACAGACATGCAAGCACAAAAAAAAAATTTAAAAAATCTTATAGTATGTATTTGGTGATTATGGTCAAGGTGCTTCCAAAGATACAAATCAGTTGACACTAACATGACAACATTAGACATACACTTGACGTTAAAGATTAGCAAAGTATATGATGTTGCCTCAACCTAAAAAGAATAATAATGTCCATGTCCTCTGCTAGTCAAAATTCCTAATGCTCAGTAAACAATGATGTATTTAAAACACACACACACACATTGAGAGAATGTAGTTACACCTTTTTCTTGTTTTTGGCCGACATTAGGCTACTTTCTGATGCCATGACTGCTATAGTAGCTTGTTTGTAAAGAGTATTTGCTTGGATTTGTTGAGTTTTCACAGAGTCATATGAACGCTGCTGTAGCAACTTAACAGTAACCACAACACATTTTCTGAACATCCTCAGTGTTGTGGTTGTATCCTGGCTTTCCCAGAACTGTTGGAATTTGTTATAATGTCAGTGCTACACTCACTCAGTCCTGTGTTGCCCTTGTTCCTTTGTGAAATGCTTTTGTGCTTTAAAATGAAAAGTTGGTTTCTGCATGTCAAAGGAAAGTGATGAATGAGTTTGCCACCCCTCTGTTTATGTGCACCTCCTTTACCGGCTCTCAATCTTTTGAGACCAATAAAAAGGACAACTACACCAGTTTGTATTATGCAAAGTTCCTTTTGTTAAAAAAAAAAATGTATCTGTCCCATCAAAGTCCGGAAGGCATAAGTGTAAAAGTGGGATCTTCAGTGCCTGTACCAATGACTTCAGCATGAGTGGCACCATGGTTTGGCACCAGTGTAAATTTGGAAAGTTATAGATATGGTGTCATGTCTCAGCCGGGGTCTGACATCTACCTCAAGATTAATACAGAGGTTTAATATCCATCTAACCAATATCTGGAGTGTGGAGTGCTATTGATATTGATATTGCACTGATATTGCATTGTTATTGTTATATTGTTGATATTGCATCCGTTTGCCTTATCGTTGTCGTTGAAATCAGTTGTGGATTTGGAACTTACTGACTGATGGTGGGAATTAGGGATGAGTCTATATAGGTACAGGTCAGTGGAAGCTCAGATGTTTTTGGTGTCGGGGTTAAAAGATGCCAGAAACTACTGCTTAGCTTTCTGGAAACATCTGTGATGGTACATGCCCACTCAACAACCCCAGTGACACAGCTGCACTCACGCACTCAGCCCTGCAACATTAAGATTAGGTGCTGTACATTCATAATGGCATGGCCTCTATAATCACCATCACTGCGTCAAATTTCTGACATTTTACTGAACGTTTAGATGAGTGCTCATCCTACATTATGGTATAAAGGCATGTAACATTAAATACTATGTATTTGCAAATGCCCTTACATTAATGCCATGCATTAAAGAATGCAAGTGTTTTGTGAGCCAGACTTGCTGGTTGAACCGGGACTGTGTCCAAACAGATGTCCACTGACCAGGACCGCAATGTTTCTCTTTCAAATGTTGTTCACATGGCATCGTATTTAGGCACATCACAGGCCCTACCTCGTCTTCAAATGCAGCCCTATTTCTGCTCCCACCCCTTGTCATCACTTGTCACACAGGATTGAAGTTAATTAGAATTTTATCAGAGGAAGACTTAAAAGGGAGGATGACGCATTCTTAATCTGTCCTTCATTTTATGTCAGGAAAATCAGTTTGACGTTTGCAATATGCACATCACTGCAAAGACACAGAGATAGGTCCTGGTAATACCTGCCAACCTCCACTCCACCTCTCACCCTGGAAAACTCTTCTTATACGTGCAATTTTCGCAAGAATTGCTTGTTTTCTGGTATACATCGCCTTACCGACTGCACGTTTCTCATACAAATGCCACACATTGATCCTCAATCATACATAAAAAAATACATAAAAGACATAAAAAGAAGGTAATATGTAGTGTTTCAAATGACCTGTGTTTGGGCTGTAGCTGCAGTATATGAACAATGAGCTCACATAATGGTTTACAGAAACATTGATGCAAAAAAAAAAAAAAGAAAAAAAGAAAAAGAAAAAAATGCAAAAATGTAATCTCTGTGTTGTTGTGTGGCGTATCTTGTGCTCATGTCATGTAACAAGGACAAATGAGGGTAGGATGAAAGTGGGTTGTTTTGAATGTGTGTGTGCGTCTGTGCGTGTGTGTGTGTGTGTGTGTGTGTGTGTGTGTGTGTGTGTGTGTGTGTGTGTGTGTGTGTGCAGGGGAGCAGGTTGACAAAGGAGAGGCAGAACAGTTAGGCTTATCTCTGGCATTATAGCATAATTCTCCATGTGCCGTAGGGAGCTGTGGAGAGTGTTTGTGACTGTGCATGAGTGCCGCTCATTCAGTGGTTTTAGCAATGCCAGGACACAGCTTTGTTTCTCTGTCTCTCTCTCTCTCTCTCTGTCTCTCTGAGTAACCATATGGGCCGATAATCCTCTGAATATCCTAATGCCAGCCCGAAGCTGCAACTGAACAGCCTTGTCAACAGTCAGTGACATTTCCCCGCATCAGCATGACCATTTACCCCAGGTCAATATTTGGTATTGAGTGCATAATCCATGAGAATGAACCATGATATCCTGAATTATATATGCTATCCTTCACACATGCAGATCTGTTCATATGTTGCATTTGACCAATTTTGAGAGTTAGAATAGTAAACAGTAATTGGCTTCTCCGAATCACAACTTCCACTAAGTGATTCTCCCAGACTGTGCAGCTCATTCATTAGCTCGTGCATTTCCTTATAATCCTTGCTTTTATTTGGCCAGAAACAGGATTTGTCTGTGCAACTCTAATCACTTTAGGCAGAAAAATCTGTTCTGTAGATTATGTAATGTCTGAGACTGTGTTCAGTGTAACAGGCAGTTTGGTTACCACCTGGTTTGAAGGCTCAAAATATGCAGACGGCTATGTTACATATTTGATTAATGAGCTCCCCTTACTGTATCGGGTTTAATCTCATTTTCAAAGTGATGTATAGATAAGCCGAGATAAAGGGATAAAGGATAAAGATGCCTAACATATGTAAAATGATGCATAGAGATGGGTGTCGTAGTTAAAACCCCACATCGTTGAATTTATATGCGTCTATAAGAAACCAAAGAGGGACATGACGGAGAAAGTTGCTCACTGTCCTATAAAAGCTGAATCGTGAGTCAGATGTGTTTTTCGCACAACTAACAGTTCAGTCAGACTTGCTCTCGGGATCGGCCCCACAGCTATTGTCACGGAAAGATAATGCAGAGTGATGGATGGCAGGAAGCAGAGGGGAGCTCGGATTGTTAGGATTTGTTGTCGAAGCGGAGGACAGACCCGACTGAATCTCTTCCAAACAGTCCACTTCCTCCATAACAGCCTTCACACCTCTATCCACAAGTTATCGCAGTGTCTTTAAGCAGCTCCTTGTTGATGTTGGAGGGTGTTTTAAAAAAAAAAAATTCATTAAGTTTCTGGTTGGTTTGGAACACGATTTTACACATTTTAAAAGGCCAGCGTGATGACACATCAGTTTGAAGCATATTTTTGTCAGAGTATCGATCGACAACCACAAACAGCACAGAGCAGCGATGTGAGGATTCACTTTAAATGCCAGGCCGGCTCTGAAGCCCGCCACAAAGGAACCTTCACCACCATATGTATCTTAACGCAATGGGGCAATAAAATACAGTCATTTGTGAAGTTTTGACATTTTCAAATGGTTGTTGTTTGAATGTGTTCTCCCCTACAGCGGCATGCAAGAAGGAATGCAAGGATGTGACTCTGCCTGTGAGTTTTTTCATCTCAACCAGTGGGCGTGCACGTACACACACACACACACACACACACACAGAGAGAGAGAGAGAGAGAGAGAGAGAGAGAGAGAGTTTGTCATCCTAAAGAATTCTGAGTTTTTGTTCTTAATTGTTTTTTCTCTTGTTATACCAAAGATAAAAACAAATGCCCATAATTGGTCATATACTTTTTGTCATCATTAATTATTTTTTTTTTCAGGATGGTGCTCTGGCTTATTTGCATTGCACAGGCTGTGTGACAAAGACATCACTTGCACAGACAAACAAGTGTCTTTGTTCAGTCTTCGCTGTCTATCTTGCGGGGAAATCTGATCACGCAAACAGGCATCGAGCAAGCAAAATGGAAAAATGTGATTCTTGTAAATGTCAGTGTGCGATGTTCAGGCAACACTGCTGTAAATTTGCAGTAATTTGCATTGATGATTGGCTGTGATACTGACAGTCTCGTGGGATTCAATCATTCCCGACCTTGTTTCACTGAAAAATCAAAAGGAGATTAAATGTATGCTGTGAATTGTGAACAGCCATTTAGAACGCCATATGATGATAACAAATTTGGCTTGAACAGTGATTGAATTTGACAAAACTGGAGCAGCGTAGATTAGAGCAGAGATACCTCATTATCCTGTGCTCACTTCTGCATCAGCAGTCATTAGAACTGTATCTCATGCCTTTGCCTCCGTCTACCCCACCTGAGTCTCTGCGTCCGTGAAGAATCACAAGACTGAGGGGTGAATGTATTCCTGAAAAGCAGCGTAGCAGTCTAGATGGGAGTTTATTGTTGCCGCCGCAGCAAGCGCATAATACTTTATCTGAAAAGCAACACTAGAACGTGAAGCTGTCAGTCCAGTCTTTTGTTTGTGGTCTATTCAACATCACTATCTCCGCAGCAGGGCAGTAATTACTCTATGGTGAATAGCTTTCCAAAACCCATCATTTCCTGAACTGTAAGCTTTTTGTTTTTGTCTGTCCTACAGCAGAGGAGCTGAGCTATTGTCAATATATTGATTTTAGCATTTTTCATGCCAATAACACTGTGCAGACTCGGGCATTTATATACAAAGAATGAGAAGAGAGATCAATGAGAACATTGGCGGAAGAACTATTGACAGCTTCCCATGTTCTTAAGAGTTTACTTCAGCTGCTCTTAGTGTAATAAAAAGAACATTAAAAGAGCTTAAATCAGTTGTTTGCTGTACACCAATGGAGCTGCTACAAACCTGAACACTTGCCTCATTTCAAACAACCTATACTCTAGCACCGCCGGAGCCAGAATAAATTTAATTTGGAGTTTAAGGTTGCAAATGAGTGAGCTCACACAACTTTCTGAGGGCTTTGCCCCTCAGAGTCCCAGGCGTATGGGAGTTTGATACGCCAGCTGCTATCTTCTTCATACTTGACTGCAGCCCCGGGGGGAATTGAGCTGGAGCTGGAGCTGGAACAGGGCTCCCCTTAGGGAATCCTCCGAAGCCCTCTCTCCTCTATCACTGTTCGACAACTTGTTTGTTTTGGATGAATGCACATGATTCATATTCAAACTCGGAAGGCTCTCAGCACAGAGATGAAATGAAATTTTGGTTTAAATGAAATCCCCAATAACTTTGCCCCATTCGTATCCATAAAAGTGTAATATAAATACAGAGCCCTCATCTCATTACACTCGCTGCTCCTCCACGGCTGGAAGGAACTAAATTAAGGCTTAATGAAAGACTAATGAAAGTAACCTTAAGGGCAAAGGTAGATCTGATGTTCTGTATACTGTTTTATTAGCAGGCATGTCCTGTCCGCCTTGCCTCTCAGTTAAAGTGTAACGGTGCCTTTGAAAGGTATACTCTGTTCTGCCCTGACAAGGACCACTGCACATTTCCCTGAGATAAAGAGATGAACGTTTTCTCTTGATCATGGGTGCAGCCATTGATCTGCCATGTATTAATCATTCTAACATATTCCCTATGCGTCCCTTAGTCCTGACAGAACTGACCAAAAATTCCACCGTTGGCAAACAGACAACAGAGTTAATAGGTTGCAATAACAGATTAAGCGGACTTCCAGCTGTCCTGCCCCAGCAGTATGAACCCCCCTCCTTTATCCTCTGTTTGCGATCCCTGCAGCCATTGCTCCTGTTCATCATTAAACCCCTTAAGTGCTCCGGGGTCCTACACAAAGCAAAGAGAAAAGCTGAGCTTATTAGAATGTTTGGCCTGTTAACTTGCTAATGGTCTGGCTGTTTGCTCTAGGTGATCATAAAACCATCACTTATGTCCGTTTGTCTATAAACTCAATTTCATGCTCTCCTGAGCTGATGCTTTATGTCCTTAGGAGGACGAGATAAGGAGGGGCTGAACGGGGTGGCTCACCCCTTCGCCATGCACTCAGCATGGGTACAGCACGCACCCAGGAAGGATCTCATGCCACTGGGAATGACAGCGTCAGACTTTTGAAGCCTTTATGTCCATTTCAGCTTTAGAAAGCACACTTAACTGTTAATCAGAGGTTCCGATTTTTTTCTGGCACAAATTTCGGTTCTCCGTTCGTATCCTCCAAAGGTCTTCCTAAAATCGTCATCACTGCCTGTTCTGACGAGGACACCGGACTTCTGTACATGTTGTATATGGTGCTTATTACTGCTTGCCCACTCACTGGAATCCTTTGAGGTGGAATTCAATCCAAGTGCGGGGACATTTTATAATCTTGATATTTATTTTATATTGAGCTGGCAACTGGGAGTTTATTTTCTTGCCTCTTTGATTCATCCTTTCATCATTTTGTATTGAGTAACTTAGCCACACTATAAATAGAGGCAAAGTCTGACAAACTGCACATTTTAAGCTGAAAGCTACAAACTTGTGCTGTAAGCACACAGAGGGAAATACACCACACAATCACCTGCATGTGTGTAACATATGAATCCTCATTTTGAAATCTGATCTGTTTCTCTCTCTCTAACACGGGTGAGTGGTCTCAAGCCCCTCAGGTTCTTATTTCTATGGTGCTTCAACAGTTATATTTATGACATTAAAACGTTATACTCTTCACAGTGCGCTTATTGTTTCCATGGCTACCATACAGTAGATGCGGCATCTCAGTCTTGAGTGCCTCTTTTGATTTTGTTTCTTTCTTTACTTAGCTATTAACAGGTTTTTCTGCCAGACCCCCTAGACAGCCCTCCACCAACACCATCTATTCTCAACCTCAGGAGCCTCGCATTCAGCAAAGCTTCCTCCACTGGCCATATCTGTTCCTTTAATGCAACATTATTGTGGCAGTTTTCATATCATTTTGCTGTTAATCCCTTTCTCAGTCAACAACACTGCTAAGCCTGGCAGTCAGTGTTTTTGATAAATACCTGAAGCTAATTGTAAAGCAAGCCTCTCCAGTCTGTCAGACTGAATGCATTTCTCTAAGCCACTGATTGATTTCCAAGGGCTTTAGCTCTTTATGTCGCCACATGAATCATACTGGCTATTTCAAGCATTCAAGCCTCAGTGGTGGCAGGAGTGCTGTGACTTGAATTGGTCTTTGTTCTGTCAGGCCACTTCTGTTTTATTTGAAAGACTTAAAAATGTGCAAAATGCTAGAAGTCATGTTATCTTTGATTGTGTTAGAAATGGTTGCACCAATACAAAGCCCAGAAGTAAGGGTAACATTCTGCAAACACAACTCGGGCTACTTGTTGCATGTGTAACAGAGCCATAAACGGTGGAGGAAGAGGCATCAAATGTGGAACAGTAGCTACTGTTGCATGCATATTGATCCATGTTGCATCCTTCCTTGTTGTACCGATTAATCTCCTGTGCCCTTTAGTAATCTCTTCTACCCTGCTTTCCACATTCAGAGGCAGCTGTTGACCTCTGGTATGAAGAAAAGTTATTCTGATTTGAGAGGCTGACGTTTTTTCTGTTACCACTAAGCCATTCATAAGCAGCTATCTGCTGATTCACCAGCTGAAGCACAGCTGTTGTAGCCTTCAAGTCTTCCAAGGCACCACGCTTTATCTCGCTGATAAGCACTCTTCAATCAATACCTAATCAATGGCTGCCGAGGTAGGGGGAGATAAGCAGGTTACGTGAGCAGGATGAGGCAAACAACCCACCCTGGGCGAGAGGGCTGGTGATCGAAGTGAAGTGGCTGATTACCACGGTCCCTTATGGGGCAGGTGGGAAGCTGTGAAAACCTGCTGCCGCTCCTTCTACCCCTGGAGATTGATCAGGCCGCAGCGGGGGCGTGAGGGCACTGGCACATGTGCTCGCTGGCACAGTCAGAAACTAATAGAAAGGCAAGAGCCAAACAGAGGGAGTAAAGTGCTAGCAGAGCGAACAGATCTCCTTTCACCCAGGTGGGATGTCTTCCATTCAGCTACACCGAAAGGAGCTACAGCAAAATGCTCATCAGCTCATGTCCATTTTCAACTTGAGGAGATCATTTTCTTCCGTCATCTTTTTACAAGGTTTCGCAGCCATTTTCATCCTCTTGAATTCTCTATGTTCTTGCCATCACACAATAAATGACATTGTTACAGTACATAAAGATCAATTATTACGTTTTTTAAGACTCTATAAGTCAACATACACTAACTGCAGACAAGCCATACTGCAGCTGCATTCAGCTGCCAATAAGACCGTATCCACCGTTGTCATGTAGTTTTGGCACTGCCATTAGACCATTACATAATTTCTTTATTATATAATTGTTCCTTTTCCCTAATGGCATTACAGGAGAGAGACAAACTGACAGCCAAGAACTAGATGTCTCCAATTATACCTGTAATTTACATCCACATAAATATCCTATCATGATCCAATGAAAGGTTTGACTTCATAGTACATGGCATCACAGCATGGAAAATCACACTGCAGGAGCAGAGATTGATCCTGGATGACTCACTGTAAAGAATCCGAACCCCTCTCTGTATTTCAAAGTCATATCTGTGACTTATCTCCACACCGTTTGTAATTTCATATCGCTGAATGCAGGATCAAGCCTTTTTTCCAGTCGAAACGATCCACTACAACTATCGGAGGATAGCCTGAGAGAAATGTTCAAGTTACAGCAAAACCATTTTTTCCTTCACCAGTGTAAAACGGCTCTTACAACTCAGACTGAGGGTGTCATGTTGTCATGCACCAATTTTCATTTTCCAACTTGTGTTTGTGCAGAATTACTAGAATGACAACAAATTTCCACAAACATGCTGTCAGCACAAGCACAATATGGTGTGATTTATTTATTTATTTATTTATTTATTGTCTGAAAAAAGGGAAATACTTAGAGTCAGCAAGATGACCTGAATATACTATGGTCATCTGACAAAAGGCACTTGAAGCAGCGTGACCCCCCGGCAGCTCTCTGAGACAACTGCATGCGGAAACAGAGGCCGGTAATTAGGTCCCTGCAAATTCAATAGACTTCCTCACTTGGACAAACAAACATTAGCTGTGAGCCACAATCCGCACAGCCCATAATTCAGGCTGTTAACGTAAGTATTACTTTTTGGTTGAATTACTAGCTCTCCTCTGGCCTGAAGAGTTGAGCCGCTGTCAGCGTTTGGCAGCGGCGTGTGTCCGCAGGCCTCTCACATCGCTCTGAGAGAAAAGGCAAAGCCTCACTCGTCCCCTCGCAGGTAGAGAGAGAGAGAGAGAGAGAGAGAGCGAGAGAGAAAGGCTGAGGACATCTATTCCTGCTGGAGGTTGATCCGCAATTCAGCGCCAAACAAACAACAACAAAGGAGCTTGACCAGGGAGTGCTCGGCATCAAAGCAGGCTGGGCTGGCACACATCCGCCCTGGATGGATACACACACACACACATGCACACACACACACACACATACACTTACAGCACAGATGCAACAGCGTGCATGCAACAGCATACACGCTGTAGTAGAAACTCAGAGGACATTACAAAAGATCAGTGTGAGGGTTTGACAGGAATGTTTGCATGATGAAAGCCTCTGTGTAATACTCTCATACATATCCAGCACAGGCACATGCATGCAAACAACACACACACACACACACGCAGCCACAGCTTTTCAGCAATTTAAATTTTGAGCTTCCTCGCAGCAAACGGTCCCTCATACACCAGGAATATTAAAATACATGTAAATAAATAAATCCAGCTGTCCACTTCTGCGGCATCTTCACTGACTTATATGCCTAGTTACCATATGTATTGAGCACCAAAAGCCTCCACTCCTCCACTAGCCTTTTCCAAAACCTGTCAGTGCTGCTCTCAGTGGGCCCTCATGATGGATAAAGCAGTCAATAAACCTCTCTATCTCTGCCTTGTGCTTTTGACCGGAGTAGAGTACAATCACATCTCTGAGGGTGCACTTGAATGGGTGCAAAACAAGAGGAGTGGGCAAAAAAAAAGCCACATGATATGAGTGACGAAGGACAGAAGACGGCAATGAGGGTCTCGAGCGTCGGCAGTCATTGATTGCACGGTGTAGAATTGAAAAAAAAAAGTGGCCCATTAGTACTGTGTTATTGAGCTAATGAGCCCGACAACAATAAGCAGAATTGATTCCCAATGGCAGCGAGGAAAGCTGCACAGAGGAAACAGCTTGTTGAGGGGGCGATGTATGAATTCTACATTCATCCTGCGTAACGGAGTATGAAGAGCAGCCATGGGTAGGTTGTGATTTTCAGTTATCTGTCAGTCTTCAAATCGAGTGGCCCTCTGGAAGTTACATTTATATGGTGTAATAATTTCAACTCACGAGCAAAAAAAAAAAAAAGACAAAAACTTTCCTACCTCTCTTTAGCTTTAATCTCTAAATCCCAGACAGGCTATCAGTGCTGTGCAAGTGACTGGCATACTGATATTTTCTTCTGCCTTGGCATCAAATGGCCTTTACATTTCCAGGAAAATCTCTTTCTTTTCCCTGAGTAACTATGGTGTCATCTTAATGTCACCTGTCGCGGCGTGAGCCATGCCTCTGAGTGAAAATGGAATGTTTTGGAGGGTAATTGTTGAGACCACCTGTCGCTCTGCCGTCAGAAGACACAATGTGCTGTCTGTGTGCATCAGAGTGTGAAATGATTATTTACAACTAAGCAGTGCCTTTATGAGCCATCTCAAGCTCACGCCACAGCACATTTTGTATCAGAATTTAAGATAAGTAATCTGTTCAACAATAAAGAGACACATAAAAACAAGGCACAGCTGACCACACTCAATAATAAAACCGTTTTGATGGAAAGACATAATGGCTCAGAGGCGCAGCAGGCCCTCTATTAAAGAGCCACGTTCAAAGTGGCAACCTCTTTCCAGTGATCTTTAAACTTTACAGTAGAGGCACTTTAAAATGAATGAATATGGACTTTAATATGACATTGTAATACTTCCATGTTACAAACACAAGTAAAGTGAGGCCTCTCCTTTGCTGCAAGCCAGTTCTGCACATTTCCACCCACATTGTACCTTGGGTTACATGTGGGCAAACACAACCAATTCACAGAATAAAGCTGATTTTCATTGCAGCTGGCCCAATTTTTCCACAGCCATATTATGCCATTAAAAATGCAGTAAGAAATATGCTTTTTGGTGAGTGTAACAGTGTAATTTGTTTATGTAATTTGCAGTGTTGTAATGTAACGAAGTACTTAAGTAGAATTTTCCCATATCTGTACTTTACTTCGTTATTTATATTTCTGACAACTTTTACTTTTACTCCACTACATTTCCGAAATAAAATGTGTACTTTTACTCCGATACATTTCTCTTAACCATCTTCGTTACTCGTTACTACAAAATAAAAGTTGAGTTGGTGACGTAATTCCTGTTTGTTATCGTTTCAACCACGGCCGCCAAGAGCGAAGAAGAAGAAGCTCCGCCACCGGACACAGTGGGTTACCCGGCTGCTCATATATGAATCCCCGCAGGTTTTCTATGTTTCTTTTGGCAGCATCTTTGTGATTTTTTGTGCATTCGTTCAAAGACAGGGTGACATATTTTAGGGCCATTTTCGTCGTGGCAAATGCTGAAGGAGTCGGGCTTTAATTTGCAGTTGCCCTCGTTCGCCCTGCGTCCCCTATGAATTTTGAATTTTGAATTTTTATTCAAGTGTCGTGCACTCAAGGTGCCCAACCCGCATGGGCTTATAAGACACTAAACTGACAAACAGCATTGCGTGGTGTATGAACAAATAAACAAAACAACAACCAAATTCAAATCAAATGTACAGCACATTTTTTCTCTTTTCCCACGCTTTACAAATAAAGTTAGCTGTATGAAAAACTCCTACTTTGAAACATAATTCAAGTTTTTCATAATCATCCAGGTAAAAGAAACCATTGAATAACAATCTCATTTTTTCAAAAAATACATGTCTAAGCTCATCGTACAGAGGACAAAGGAACATAAAATGAATCTCATTTTCAACCTGTCCTAAATCACAGAGTAGGCAAAGTCTCTGTTCCTCAGGTACACCCCTAAATTTTATTTTTAAAAATAAAACACAATGCTCAGTAGACAGTGCA
>OMLB01019501.1:0-12370 GCA_900302555.1 Myripristis jacobus
GAAGAGAGACCTCTCTGACGGTAGCTTCAACTGACTGCAATTCAATGCACACAGCACATGTTGTACTCTGAATAAGGGGTGCAGTGGTGAATGTAGACACTTCCCTATGTGCATGAGCTAGCTGGCCGACTCACTATATTTCTATAACCATTTGCCAACCTTTGACTGAAAGCAACAATTTCACGCCCGTGCTCTTGGGGTTGTTGAAAGGCATTTTGGGAAATCACTTACCAAAGTAGAAAATCAATAAGGCAGGTTTGGAGAAAGTAGTTATATGAAAACGTCAAAACTCATAATAACTTCTGGAAGGCATCACAAATTGATTATGTCTGACAATGTAAAGTGGACCTCAGGGACTTTTCCTTTTCAATATCTTTTAGGCCTCAGGCTACGCTGTAGAAGATTAGAGCTGAGCTTAACACCTCCTCTGTTCAAAGCTGAGAAAAAGGAAAAAGCCCAGCACAAATATAGTCAAAGACAGCCAGGATATGCAGGCCTCCAAAGTGTCCCTCAAAGTCATACAATAAAAGTGGTTTCCAGTTTCTTAATAATATAAGCAAAAATATTACACAAACCACTGGTGCATGGGGTTTAGTTGAGTCTTGGGGACCGAATCTGTGCGCATGCTGTGTGAATTCAGTCCCCTGCACTCTGAGTAATTTAAATTGTTTACCCCTGAGAGCAAAGTAGGTTAGCTTAGCAGGGGATTGCCTCAAGAAATCACTTTAGAAATGTCAGCAGCCTGGACAAAGCTGCTGACTCACAGAAACACAATACAAACACTACAGAAACATGTAAACGCTACATATTGAATTGTGTGTTGTATAGTCTAACTTACCACACATAATGCACTCACTGTTGCTTTCATCTCCTTTGAACACACACACACAAACACACAGTCCATGTTGGTCTTTCTTCCAGCGAGCAGCTTGTTTTAATTCATTGACTGCTTGCGGCCATGCTATAAGTAAATATTTCCCTGTGTTTGAAGGGGCCCCTGGTAGCAATAAGCAGCTTTCACTAAGTGTCCTTCACTCAAAATTACCTCTCTGCAGGTCACACTGGAAAAATTGATTAGCATCCACATTCCTGTTGCTCTGCACACAAGTGGAACCTGTGCAGCCAGTGGCTGTGCAACACCCTCAGACACACTTTGAACTATCTAATCAGTCATAAAGACTGGCACCACCTTCATTTAGCACACCCGTTGGAATGGATGCCCTTAGCTGCACCAGTTTCTTATCAAATCTTGTGACTGAATGAGGCTTGGCTGTTACTGTTGCTGGCAGACCTCGCAACAGCCGTCACTGACATCACTGATTTGCCTGTCTGAGTTAATATGGCGAGGGTAAACAATCTGCCATCCTCCCTCCGCTCATGCCCGGCCTTTCCACTGCCAAAACCAGCATGCCTGTGATCTGCCATTGTTGTCGGGTGATCCATGGTCCGTCGCGAGTCGCCCTCCAAAACACAAACTTGCTGTCATCGGGTGTCTGTGTTTTGGACATCAGCACCCATGCTAACCATCACCTGTGTCCTCCATAATCTCTCATGCTGGAATTAATAACCTGAAATTCAAATAATCTCCGAAACTCAAGTCTGACTTCATTGCCTTCATTGACACACTGCTAGAAACAAGTGTGTAAGGTCCAGTCGACTACCACCAACTTGTTTTGGAGACGCTGAATTCAGCCATGTTCGCCAGTTTCACATGTGACTGAAAAGATACTGTAGCAGCAGGAACATGCCGTTGGTGGACAATTTTACTACATTCCTGAACCGACCCAAGCTTTTTAAGCATGACGGTCTCCACCCAAACTATAGTGGCTTTCATCTTCAGTCCTGGAAGATTGAACTGACCCTGCTCTCATGCAAAGGCTCATCATATTGGTCTTCTCCTTACTGTGGAACAACACTGATAACCTCACAACTACCTCGATCACAGCATCCTCTTGGTTCTGTATCCATTCAAAAAAATACACATCCGGATTATGATCTATCTGTTATACCACTTAGAGGTGCCAGGCCTGCCCAAACTGCTAGCTCTCTAAGTCCTATATCATCTCTCCCACACCTCACATCATTATGTTGATGCAGCAATACTAGTCATCATTACCCCGAGGATAACATTTACAAAATGCAACACAAAAGCTGTTAAGATGTAAAATGTCAGGAATTTAACTACAGTCCCTCTGCAGCCCTTTACCATTTTAATAAACTATCCCAGCCACACACCTGCAGGCTACATTATTTAAGCTGTGCCTTTTTAATGTGAGATCACTTACCAACCAAACTTTTATGCTAAATGATTTTATCACTTCTAGAGATAATGATTTTATATTTTTAACTGAGACATGGTTAAAGCCAAAATGATGACAGTCAGCTTACTGAACTATGTTTGCCTGAATATGAATGTTTTAACTTTAACTGTCATGGTGGCAGTATAGAAAAAGCACTATAAATGCACTCAGCTGTCTGTTCTTAATTTAATAAACATTTAGGTACTTTTAATCAAATTTTGCAGCACACACTCTGTCGCCTGTGCTGTATTTTACTGTCCTCCCAAGCAAAATCCTTGTTTCTTGTCTGAATTCTCTGAATTTGTATTCTCCGTCACACTAAGCCATAGCAGGATTATCATTACTGGTGAGTTTAATGATCTCACACACAATGACTCCTTGACATGAGAATTCAAAACCTTACTTGAGAATCTAGACCTCGCCCAGCATGTCACTGGGTCCACCCACTGTCTTGGGAAGACACTTGATTTAGTGATGTATTTTTGATGCCCTGTTGCCAGCACTCATGAAGAAAAAGGAAATTACTGTTCATAAAAGGTCACTAGTCACCGAGCATGAATTCTCTGAGCTGGTTACTGCATCCAATTACTGCGTCCAATATAGCCGCGCCATACGCCGGGCAAGAAGAGCTCATTTCAAGATGATTGCAGAAAGTAACAATAAACCTAAGAGACTGTTCACAACTATAAACTGCGTGTTCAGTCCTGCCTCTGTCTCCTGGACCAAGCATCTTCCTCCAGATGTGAAAAATTTGCTTTATACTTTTACAACAAAATCACATCAGTAAGAGCAGCTTTTGTAATGCTGGTGCGTATCAGCCCAGTTTTAGCTAACCTGCACTGGCTCCCATGCAGTGTTTTGACAATTGATTTTAAAGTTATTTTACTTATTTATAAGGCTCTTAATGATTTGGATCCGGCCTACAATACTAATTCTTTGTCGTTTTATAATCCTTCACGGCCTCTTACATCCTCTTCTGCCATTTTTTGAATACAAACTGTCACACAAATAATAAAATCTGCAGTTCAGGCTTTTTTAGTGGAAAAAAAGCCTGAGGCTCTAAGAGATGCAGGCTCTGTGAACATTTTTAAATGACAGTTGAAAACATATTTATTCAAATCGGTTTTAACAAACTGTCAAGCTTCCTTTCTTTCATTCTTTTATTCTGTTCTTTTACATATTTTATTGCTTCCTTTGTTTTACATTTTTATGTCTTCCTTTGTTTTAAAATATTTTATTGTTTCTGTGGCTTCCTTTGGTTTCTCTGCACCTTTTATATGTCTTATGGATATTTATTTATTTCTTGCTTTTGCCACCTCTTTTGTTTGTTATTCAATTGATTGCTTGGTTCCAATCACGCAGTATTTGCATTTGTTAAATTGCCTGATTATATTTTATTGTCTTGTTTTTTCACTTTATTGTAAAGCTCCTCGCCCAGAATCAAAGGTGCCATATAAATAAAGTTTTATTAATATCATATGACGGGGCAGGGCATTTCGGCATTTAATTAAGCAGTTATTTGTATGTTTATAGTCCATGAAACTGAAAACCAGCTGGATCAAGCGTACGCATCTTTTCTAAAATGAAATGAGTGGCAAAGTGCTGGGCCGTGTATCTACTGTATGTGTGAGACTATCGCCCCCGTTCTGTCAGCTCGTCTGTCTGTTAGTTCAGCTGACAAAATCAATTATTCAAGAGTGGACTTTCCCACTTTTTTTCCATCTATAGAGGAGGGAGGGGAGATTGACAGGAACAATAAAAATCCTATCAAGTGCTGTCGCAACCATGAGCTGAAGGACGGCTGGAAGGAAGGAAGGGCCGAGGGCAAGAAGTCAATGTAAATGAATATAACATAATACAGACAGACATGAAAAAAGAAAATGGACAGGTGTGTATGTATTGTATGTATTGTGTGTGGCTTAGGAGGTAGCGCGGTCATCTGGTAATTGGAGGGTACCTGGATCGATCCCTGGCTCACCCAGAGAGCGTGTGGAAGTGCCCTTGAGCAAGACATTGAACCCTTAACCTCTCCTGATGAGCTGCTTGGCATCTTACATTGCAGCCTCTGCTATGTGTGTGAATGCGAAGGAGACATTGTAAAGCACTGTAGAAATGCAGACCATGAGATGAAAGATTTTATGTGTTTTTTTTCTGCTCTTTTGGGGAATCATTGGTC
Source organism: Myripristis jacobus (assembly GCA_900302555.1). Taxonomy (NCBI): domain Eukaryota; kingdom Metazoa; phylum Chordata; class Actinopteri; order Holocentriformes; family Holocentridae; genus Myripristis; species Myripristis jacobus. Next base: position 4,477 of record OMLB01019501.1, read on the forward strand.
ATAAAAAAAAACAAAAAAAAATGGTCATAAAAAATAGAAATCCTAACAAGTGTGTGGATGTCTGCCCTCTTCACTCAAGGCTTTAACAGGTGTGCATCAGCATGTTTGTACTAAAATCAGAAGAAAAAGCTCGCCATGCCATAAGGAAATTTATTTCAGTCAAAAAAAGTGAATGTTTCAGTCACCTGACCATCATCGGCTCAACTAATATAAATTGTCCTTTTTGAAACTGATGAGGCTCCCAGTGGATTTTTGATTGTGTGCACGCTTTATCTTCTGGTGACAGCAGAAATGGGTTCAGTGGGTCCAGAATAAGGGAGTTGTTGATTGATGGCTGAAACAAAGGCAGCTGATATGTGGAAGAAATCTAGGTTGAGTATGACAAGATTAAGAGAGGGACATTAACGGAGAAATTTATCAGAAGATGATTTTATAGGGATTAGAAGAGGAAGAGGTGCAGCTGGAGCCTGACAGTTAATGAAAATAACTATGAAAGTGGCGTTCCTGGGAGCTGATTTAAACTTGTTCCCTGGAGATATCACAATGTATGAAGGCATTTCTTTTCTTCTAAATTCTCACACACTCTACCCCTGTGTAACGAGGTATTTGATCAAGTAATTATGTCCCTCATGCGTAAGTAAACCCTCCATCCTCAAGAGTAGATGTTCACGGTTCTTCCCTCTGATTTGAGGTGATGTAAAACCTGTTATTCTTGGTTTTATGTTCACCCTTTGCCATAGAGATTACAGGCATCGCATTCAATTTTAAGGCTGTTAATCATTGTAGTCATATTCCAGCATGGAGGCTATTCTTTATCAGAGTTTCTCCAATTTTCAGAGCATCCCAGCTCTCACACACCTTATGATTAGAGTTCTCATGTTTTATTTGGCTTTGTGTTGATTTTGAGTGTGGGGAGCCTCATAGGAGAAAATTTAACCTCTCCACTCCTTTCCTTATTTCTCTCTGCCTCTCACCCATAGGTGGGTAAGATCCGTAAGACCGCAGCCCGGCGGAGAGAGTACCACATACTGTTTATGGTCCTGACCACAGTGGTCTGCTACCTGCTGTGCTGGATGCCCTACGGCGTGGTGGCCATGATGGCGACATTCGGTCCACCAAACATCATTAGCCCTGTGGCGAGTGTGGTGCCTTCACTACTGGCCAAGAGCAGCACCGTCATCAACCCGCTCATCTACATTCTCATGAACAAACAGGTGAGTGAGTGAGGTGTGTGTGTGTGTGTGTGTGTGTGTGTGTGTGTTTATGGCAGTGTTTGAATGTCTCAAAGGTCCTTGTTGGAAATACAAGAACAATACTGTACATGTACAATTTTATTTACACAGTAAAAAAGACAAATTAACACCAGCTGAAATCATATAAATGGTCTATTTAAATATCCATTCAAGTGTAACAAAAGGGCCTTCAATGACAAATAAAAAAAAACTCTTAAAAAGAACACCCTAAGGCTACGTGAAACAGGTACTTCACTCCTATTGTGGTCCATCATGAATGTTTCCTCTCCTCTTCCTCTTTTGAGGGATCCTGAAAGAACTTGAAGGAAATGTACAGAGTGAAACTCAAAAATTGGACAATCCTTTAGAGGCAGTGTGGCGCAGCAATTACCCACAATACAGAATAGAGAGAGAAACACATTAAAAGAGACTGTAGGTCTCAACAGAGGAGACAAAGGGGCTAAAATAAAGTGAAAATGATAATGAGCGCTGAAGAACACTGACCTCCAAATATATTTTGCCCGTCTCAGCACTTCATTGCAGAGCCAAGTTTCAGAACAATGCCTCCTGCTGAATACTGAACACAAAAATACCTTCTTAAAGAGCCATTTCAAAGTCAATCAAATCCCACCCCGAGTATCGCAACAGAAAAGCAATAGCACCTTAGAAGTCCAGCTATTACTGTAAAAGAGCCCTCACCCTGCCGTTAACCCTCCCAGCAAAAAACAATAAAAAAAATTAAATATGGCACAATATTAATGTTGTACTGCAGTTGCCAGAAGGCACTGCACTTCATGAAGTGCTTCCAGGGAACTAATAATAGCTGCACCGCAGCTGGATGTGATTTTCCCATCCACACGCATGCACTGAAATCTGCACACCACCAGTAAAAAAAAAAAAAAAAATCTCTTGTAGCACAGTCCTCTGCTTCTCACAATACTAAAGACAATGCTGTGTACTTACAGCACAGTACAGCACAGACATGAACAGTTTCAGACTCTTAGCCCTGATCCAGATTTGCATGCTCTGTGCACTGAAAGTAATAAAAATGATTAGAAACATACATGTATAATAGATTCAGGGTTTTTTGCACTTTCAGTGTGTTACAATCGCAAGCAATAAAAACATTTGAGGATTCGTCTCACAAAAAAAATAATGCAAAAAACAAAAAAAAAAACAACAACAAAAATCAAACAAGCAAATCTGCATGGTTCCAAATGAATACTGTATCTCGTCATGCCTCAGAAACTCCTGTCTCTCTTTCTATTTAAACTGAGAGGCTCGTGCTCTGTAACAGCCAGCCACTCTCTCTGGCTACTTGTTACACACACCTGCTAAAGAGATACCAAGTCATTTACTTGACACAGCACAATGCTAAACACCAGGATAATGGCATGCCATTAAAAAGCATCTTCCAACTTACTGCTTTGCATTTTGCCTTTTTTTTTATCCACTACCAGGACAGAGTCAATCTTCTTCAACACACATTACAATATTAAAAGTAACAAATTTTGACACGTCTTAGCATCATGTACTAAACCACAAACAATGGGCACCAAAACGTTTTCTAGAACAGATTTTGCAGTAAAAAAGGCAATACTTTTCTCACTGCATGACTGCAGTACGAATCACAACTCCTGTCATGTTTGTATGGTATTTCTATGTCATGCTAACACCTATCTCTTATTAGGAAGGAGTTATTTGGCAATTAATTACCATACGTATGACCACATGCACAACTTTAGGATAAAGTGGTAAAAATGCAAACCTGTGGTTTCAATGAATGTATGCGAGTCAAACGTAACAAGGCTTGACAGCTACCACCTCACCCCTCCCACAGCAAACACAGACTGTTCCTGCAGAGCTCACTGTCAGTCTGGCACTAACTCAGTGTAAACATGACAATCATCAAAGCAGGAGACAGAGTGAGCTTGTAAATATGACCGGTTCAAATTCCTTCTCCAATAAGACATGGGCTCAGCTCCAAGCTGCGAAAGGGTCTTCCCTACAGACCAATATCACAGGGTTCAAGAAATATGAGAAATTCGCAGCTGCAAGAAATGATGCAGCATTGCAGCGGCTTCAAAGCTGCGTGCTGCTCTTAAGTGAGAAAGAGGCAATCCTGCAGAGAGCGCTGCATACACAGACCAAACTTCAGTGGTGAACTGAGCGGTGATAAAATTACATTCAATAACAAGTGAACTGACCTCCCTATCGGGGCTGATGATTGCACACTGTGTTTACATGAGGCAGAAATGAGAAGCCCCTCATACAGTTAGCGCTGCTTCAACAATTCCTTCTGCTCCACACCTTCTTCTGCAATTTAACTAAATGGTACTGCAGTCCTGACGATAGCATACACAATAAATACCGCATATATCTGAACAGTCAAAAGGCAACCCAAGGAAAGTGTTCATTCGACCACCAGGCACAGGGTTACAGCTGTTCTGAGCACCTATTTCGATTGAAGCATTTTGGCCCCTTTTTACTTTGATTTAATTAGGCCCTCGTTAAAAAAAAGGTATTCACTGTGTAGGATAAATCCAAAGAGGGCAACCAATACCTTACCCTGGGCTTTTATCTAAAAGACAAAGAGGCTTCTTGGCATTAAATCAGAAGTCATCCGTAAAGTGCGAAGTAGGAGTGATGATCTGGTTGTGAGTTGGCGAGTGGTTTGTGTAGTCGTGCACAGGACAGTGATTCAGCATCGAGAGTAACAACATCAGCAGTGTGAAATAAACCAAACAAGGCTCCTGACGTCACAGGAAAATATCTGAGGAATGTCAAACAAGAGCACAAGCTGTAAAATCATAAAATGTACATCCGTATTGTTCAATAACACTGAGAGTGACAGTGTTTGGCGTAGGCTGACTTTGTCTGAGTACTGTGTTTTATGTATGTGCATTTATTTGTGTATGTAGCTGGTATAGGTCAGTGAAAGTGTAGCTGGTGTACATCAGTAGAAGTGTGTGTTTGTGAGCACGTGTATGACATTCAGTGCAGACTACTGCTTGCTTTGTCAGATGTTCACAACCCTTTGGACCAAAAAAAAAAAAAAAGAAAAAATCACAAATATCCATCTTTACAAACAGTGGAATTTCCTTTAGGTAGAAGACCACCCAAAGCTATTGATAAACACGGAGCTTACAACATTAAAACACACCCAGATACTGAAAAGTCACTTGTCTATCTAAAAACACGGATCTATTGCTACCCTAGTCATCTCCACCTCTAATGTGGCTCAGCTAAAGCAGAGAAGTCCGTTCAGGCCAGTTGACCCATTACTCTCAGAGACGGGCCCTTCGCCGCCAGTCTCTGGTCTCGTAAAAACATCTTGATGAAGACAAGGTCTGTCACAACGCTCCACATTGATCCCACCCTGAGGGGCTATGGCTTGTGTTCTTCACAGGTCTAATTTGAAACTTGTAAAGTCTCCAGTCTCCTTGTCTCCAGCGGCTTTATTGCACCTCTCCCTCACTCAGCCAAAAGGGCTTGGGTGTGTATGTGTGTACATTTGGGCTCAGAGGGTAACATTTCAGATTTCATTTCTCAGATGTCACAGTTGACGGTGCTGAAGCCAGGGAGAGTGACCCGTCCCTTCCTCTTGAGGTCACTCTCAGGGCCGGTGTTGATCCGCTGGATCAGGCTCTTCTCATATAGGAGTGGATGGTAGGCACCCAGTGTACAGGCAGCATCGTAGTAACGCTCGTGGTAGTGGCACAGGTCCGTCTGCCTCATGGAGGGGATGTACTCATACACATGCACCTGCTCACACAGCACCATCATTAGGAGGATTCCTAGAATGGCAACACACACACAAAAACTGCAGTTTAGATATCCATATTTACAAAAATATTCACTTTCACTTTGACATTTTTCACACACACAAGGTGCTACAAGCAACATTTTAACAAATCACAGTTGGGTTTTGCAGCAAACTGGTCGGGCTGTTTTATACCACAAAACAGGAAAAGTGTCACTCTTTTTCCAAGCACAAATGGAGAAAAGGCTTTCAGATTTTTTTTTTATTATTAGCAGATATTTCAAGTTTAGGGCTGATGAAAAAAGATCCCTTCCAACATGCTTATATCCTTCTGTGAAGAGAAAGCTTAAATGTTAAACCAAGGGAAAATGATCTTTTTTTAAACAAGAAGCAATGGGGTGCGCAGGAAACATGTCCTCAACCTCTCTCTTACAGTGATATATTGATGATTAAAATAGCACCTTTAAGAGGGACAGAAGAGAGCCACGTGGAAAATGGCTACTAATGGGTGATCTGATGTTAAGTGAAAGCATAGTCCTGATGTAAAGTCACTATCAGTTGCTATAAACGGAGCGCACACATCTTTCTCACATCTTTCAACACAAATCCAAATTTTATTCTTCCTACAGTGTGCGTCCCACGCCAGCTGAGGAAATGCAGGCAGGGTTAGGGTTAAGGTGCTGTGTTGGTAAGTGTTCCTGGTTCCCGGTGGGAATGTTAAGTCCATCAGTGATGAAAAATAGCCACAGCATAAGATGTATAGACTTGCTGAGTTACCACAACAGATGTCACTGCTTTTCGCTCTAATTTTTAAACTTACCCTAACTCCAGACATTTTCCCCCTGGACTCCAAACTTTTCCAACAGATTCCTACCAAAGTCTCATTAACTGCTTAACTCTTGCTTGGCTGGGTGAGGCTCTCAAAAATCAACCCCAAAGCATGTCTTTTTCATCACACTGGCACTCACTGTTAAATGGAGCATGTATTTGCTTAATTTTCTGTTTATCCACGATCTGACAAGGTCACTGATCTGCATCATTTTACACCGTGGTCTATTTAAACAGGCCAGCACAGCTTGCCAAGTGAATGTCAGAGATACTAAAGCAATGATCAAGCAGGCATCAACGGGGAGGAAACATAATTTAAGATAATTGCCGCTGACATTTGAAACCGACGGGTCTCATTACAGAGCAAGGAACCACTGTGTGGGCATGCTATGGGGGTTTTCAGGTTCATTTTTTTGGGTGTGCATTGTCTCTACAGGACTGTAATGGAGAGCCATGCAAACCAGCAGGCACACTGTCCGCAGAGCTACACCGAACACGTTTATGAGATATTGGTCATCGTCAATCAGTATGGGATGGGAAATATGGGAAAACAGGATCCACAGTGAAAATGGACAGTTATTCTTCAGTTCCATCAACTCTATTTAGGGAATGCAGAGCAACAGGAGAGCATGTGCATGAATCCCCACGGGCAGCTGTCTGGGTTTTCTGCGCTGTGTGTGTTTAATGACCTGGTGGGCCACACTAACTATGCTAGACAGTGGCAGTTCCAGCGATACAGCAGACCATTAGAGGGCCATTTCCCCTCTCCAGATGGCTCTTCCTGTTGACTTTGAAGACATCAAAGTGCACTAAAGCAGGAGGGTTTCTGCCTGACCACACTTTGAACAGATCCAGGAGAACAGACTCTCAGGAGGGTGAAACTAGCGTCAGTCCATGTCTGGCAGCGACTTGACCACTCTCAACTCTCAGTGTGGGCAGGCATGTGTGCTCATATACACTGCACACACACAGTAACCCGGCTGTCTCTCTCTCTCTCTCTCCATCTCGCCCTCAGTTCTACAGGTGTTTCCTGATTCTGTTCCACTGTAATCAGAGGCTGCTGGAGAACGGCCACTCCTCAATGCCCTCTAAGACCACGGTCATCCAGCTGAACCGCCGAGTCTACACCAACACGGTGGCCTGCACCACCCAGATCTCCACCGGCGTCATCAACCAATGCTGCAGCACTCCAGCCACTCAGCGCACCAACCCTCCTGAGGTCAACTCCTGAGCAGGAGCGGCCTCAACGCGACCGCACAGGAAAAAAACATGACCACAGACATGATGAAGTACACATGGCTTTATTTGTCACTCTGTATTGCTCCACAAGGCGGTTTTTCGCAGTGTCTGACAAACTGGTGCTCCTTTTCTCCCTCAGTTGGTGACCGCGTGTACAATACTGAGGAAAAATGTGAAATTAAGCATGGTGCATTAAGCAAAGTTTAATTTATGTACTGTATGTGTACGATAGTGTTTGTATGAAAAGCACATTGTTCTCCATTTGTGTGTGCGTCTTAATTTTTTTTTTCTTGGCCTTGCATCTTTATATTTGTTAAGTGTTTTTTGCACTTACAAGGCACAAAATGGTACAAAATGCCTGTGAAATACATATTAATATGTCTTAATATGTCTATGTATACAGAAGACACGATATGCTTATGTTTCAGTATGTTTGATCAATTATTTATTGCTAACTGAGATAACTAATATCGTATTAGTTATGCTGCTGACAATTATTTATGAAATTGCCTGTGAGTTTTAGTATTGAAGTTAACAAGCCCAACGGCAAAAGCTGTACAATTTCTCAGTCATATTGGAATCTCAACAAAATCCAGTGAATGATGAAAAGTGGGACGAAAGTGAGTGAGAGGGTGATTGGAGATCAAAATGTAGGAAAATATGTAGAAAAAAGTCAAATATATAGAGGGCTCAGGGTTTTTCTAGCTCAGTTAAAATGGACAAGAGTTGGGTTTCACATCTGTAAACGTTTGTAAACATTTGTTTCAAAATCTAATTTGATTTTTTTTTCATGTGACAAACCACCAAAATACTGAAGGCTTCACCCAAGCAC
>OMLB01019503.1:0-12697 GCA_900302555.1 Myripristis jacobus
AGACGCAGTGTTGTGTTCTTGTCAATAAGTCCTTTCTTCATGGCCTGAAATACTGACAAGGGTGTAGCTGAGGCATCATTACGGTATCCCACAGCAGCAGCTTCTGCTGTCAGCAACCTCTGTTGGTCCATCTTATCCACTACACCTCGAGTACATGCCTCGTCTACTGTAAACTTCTGATTTGTTGTGGGATCAATGATGTGGCCTGTGGCAGCCTGAGCATCCAGTAGCAGGTCAGCAATATTTGATGGTAGGAGATTCTTTTTCTTAGCTTCTGTAAGGGACATTTTGCACTGTCGTCCAGAAATAGATCCAGGACCCTTCAGACCTTCAACCAATACTCCAGCTATTGGTCCAGTACCCTTAAGATTGACCTTTTTGTCCACAGACACCTCTGGAACAGTTTTCTCCCCTTTTTCCAGCTGGTTAAATGTTGGCTTGTCCAGGACACCGCAATCAAGCAACTGCTTAGCTGTGACTGGTTTTCGAACACCATTAAAGACCAATTTGGAGGAGTCTAGCTTCTCAAGAACTGGAAGGAGCAGAAGACCTGTGTGAGGCTCTGTCTTACATCTTCTTTTTATTGACAAGAAAGTGGCACCCTGCTCACTTTCTGGATCCAAATAGAGCTCAGGCGCCTGATTTAGAGCACAACAAATGTCCTCATCAATTAGACCACGCTGCATGGCAGCATCTTAGGGAGGAACACACTAACAATGGGATCCAGAATGCCTCCCACAGACTCCTGGGCCTGCAGCAGACGCAGTGTTGTGTTCTTGTCAATAAGTCCTTTTTTCATGGCCTGAAATACTGACAAGGGTGTAGCTGAGGCATCATTACGGTATCCCACGGCAGCAGCTTCTGCTGTCAGCAACCTCTGTTGGTCCATCTTATCCACTACACCTCGAGTACATGCCTCGTCTACTGTAAACTTCTGATTTGTTGTGGGATCAATGATGTGGCCTGTGGCAGCCTGAGCATCCAGTAGTAGGTCAGCAATATTTGATGGAAGGAGATTCTTTTTCTTGGCTTCTGTGAGGGACATTTTGCATTGTGGCCGAGAAATGGATCCTGTACCTTTCAAACCTTCAACCACTACTCCAGCTATTGGGCCAGTACCCTTAAGATTGACCTTTTTGTCCACAGACACCTCTGGAACAGTTTTCTCCCCCTTTTCCAGCTGGTTAAATGTTGGCTTGTCCAGGACACCGCAGTCAAGCAACTGCTTAGCTGTGACTGGTTTTCGAACACCATCAAAGACCAATTTGGAGGAGTCTATCTTGTCAGGAACTGGAAGGAGCAGAAGACCTGTGTGAGGCTCTGTCTTACATTTTCTTTTTATTGACAAGTACGGGACACTCCTCTCACTTTCTGGATCCAGATAGAGCTCAGGCCTCTGATTCAGAGCACGACATGTGTTCTCATCAATTAGATCACGCTTCATGGCAGTGTCTTTGGGGAGAAACACGCTGAGAGTTGGATCTAGAATACCTCCTACAGACTCCTGGGCCTGCAGTAGACGCAGTGCTGTGTTTTTGTCTGTCAGTCCTTTCTTCATGGCCTGAAATACTGACAAGGGTTTACCTGTGGCACGGTCACGGTATCCCACAGCAGCAGCCTCTGCTGCCAGCAACCTCTCTCGATCTGCCTCATCTACAACACCTTGATTGCATGCCTCGTCTACTGTCAACTTCTGATTAGTTGTGGGATCAATGATGTGGCCTGTGGCAGCCTGAGCATCCAGTAGCAAGTCAGCAATATTTGATGGCAGGAGATTCTTATTCTTAGCTTCTGTGAGGGACATTTTGCATTGCGGCCCAGGAATGGATCCTGTACCTTTCAAACCTTCAACCACTACTCCAGCTACTGGTCCAGTACCCTTAAGAGTGACCTTTTTGTCTACAGACACCTCTGGGATTGTTTTCTCCCCCTTTTCTAGTTGGTTAAATGTTGGCTTGTCCAGGACGCCGCAATCAAGCAATTGCTTAGCTGTGACTGGTTTTCGAACACCATCAAAGACCAATTTGGAGGAGTCTAGCTTCTCCGGGACAGGAAGAAGCAGAAGGCCTGTGTGGGGCTCTGTCTTACATCTTCTCTTCATTGACAGGTAAGTGGCACCCTGCTCACTTTCTGGATCCACATAGAGCTCAGGTCTCTGATTCAGAGCATGACACATGTCCTCATCAATTAGATCACGCTGAATGGCAGTGTCTTTGGGGAGAAACACACTAAGGATGGGATCCAGAATGCCTCCCACAGACTCCTGGGCCTGCAGCAGACGCAGTGTTGTGTTCTTGTCAATAAGTCCTTTTTTCATGGCCTGAAATACTGACAAGGGTGTAGCTGAGGCATCATGACGGTATCCCACAGCAGCAGCTTCTGCTGTCAGCAACCTCTGTTGGTCCATCTTATCCACTACACCTCGAGTGCATGCCTCGTCTACTGTAAACTTCTGATTTGTTGCAGGATCAATGATGTGGCCTGTGGCAGCCTGAGCATCCAGTAGCAGGTCAGCAATATTTGATGGGAGGAGATTCTTTTTCTTGGCCTCTGTGAGGGACATTTTGCACTGTCGTCCAGAAATAGATCCAGGACCCTTTGGACCTTCAACCACTACTCCAGCTATTGGGCCAGTACCCTTAAGACTGACCTTTTTGTCCACAGACACCTCTGGAACAGTTTTCTCCCCCTTTTCCAGCTGGTTAAATGTTGGCTTGTCAAGGACACTGCAGTCAAGCAACTGCTTAGCTGTGACTGGCTTTCGAACACCATCAAATACCAATTTGGAGGAGTCTAGCTTCTCAGGAAGTGGAAGGAGCAGAAGACCTGTGTGAGGCTCTGTCTTACATTTTCTTTTTACTGACAAGTAAGTGATACTCTCCTCACTTTCTGGATCCAGATAGAGTTCAGGCCTCTGTTTCAGAGCATGACACATGTCCTTATCAATTAGATCACGCTGCATGGCAGTGTCTTTGGGGAGAAACACGCTGAGAGCTGGATCTAGAATACCTCCCACAGACTCCTGGGCCTGCAGCAGACGCAGTGTTGTGTTCTTATCAGTAAGTCCTTTCTTCATGGCCTGAAATACTGACAAGGTTTTACCTGTGACACGGTCACGGTATCCCACAGTAGCAGCCTCTGCTGCCAGCAACCTGTCTCGATCTGCCTCATCTACAACACCTTGATTGCATGCCTCCTCCACTGTCAACTTCTGATTAGTTGTGGGATCAATGATGTGGCCTGTGGCAGCCTGGGCATCTAGTAGCAGATCAGCACTATTTGATGACAGGAGATTCTTTTTCTTGGCTTCTGTGAGGGACATTTTGCATTGCGGCCCAGAAATGGATCCTGTACCTTTCAAACCTTCAACCAATACTCCAGCTACTGGGCCAGTACCCTTAAGGCTGACCTTTTTGTCCACAGACACCTCTGGGACAGTTTTCTCCCCTTTTTCTAGCTGATTAAATGTTGGCTTGTCCAGGACACTGCAATCAAGCAACTGCTTAGCTGTGACTGGCTTTCGAACACCATCAAAGACCAGTTTAGAGGGGTCCAGCTTTTCAGGAACAGGGAGAAGCAGAAGGCCAGTGTGAGGCTCTGTCTTACATCTCCTCTTCATTGACAAATAAGTGGCACCCTGCTCACTTTCTGTGTCCAGATAGAGCTCAGGCCTCTGATTCAGAGCATGACACATGTCCTCATCAATTAGATCACGCTGCATGGCAGTGTCTTTAGGGAGGAACACGCTGAGAGTTGGATCTAGAATGCCACCCACAGACTCCTGGGCCTGCAGCAGACGCAGTGCTGTGTTTTTGTCTGTCAGTCCTTTCTTCATGGCCTGAAATACTGACAAGGGTTTACCTGTGGCACAGTCACTGTATCCCACAGTAGCAGCCTCTGCTGCCAGCAACCTCTCTCGGTCTGCCTCATCCACTACACCTTGATTACATGCCTCCTCCACTGTCAACTTCTGATTGGTTATGGGATCAATGATGTGGCCTGTGGCGGCCTGCGCATCCAGTAGCAGATCAGCACTGTCTGGTGACAGGAGATTCTTTTTCTTTGCTTCTGTGAGAGACATTTTGCACTGTGGTCCAGAAATGGACGTACGACCTTTCAAACCCTCAACTACTACTCCAGCTATTGGGCCAGTACCCTTAAGGCTGACCTTTTTGTCCACAGACACCTCTGGAACAGTTTTCTCCCCTTTTTCCAGCTGGTTAAATGTTGGCTTGTCCACGACACCACAATCAAGCAACTGCTTAGCTGTGACTGGTTTTCGAACACCATCAAAGACCAATTTGGAGGAGTCTATCTTCTCAGGAACAGGGAGAAGCAGAAGGCCTGTGTGAGGCTCTGTCTTACATCTCCTCTTCATAGACAAATAAGTGACACCCGGCTCACCTTCTGGTTCCAGATAGAGTTCAGGTCTCTGTTTCAGAGCATGGCACACGTCCTCATCAATTAGATCACGCTGCATTGCAGTGTCTTTCGGAAGGAACACACTTAGGGTGGGATCTAAAATGCCTCCCACAGACTCCTGGGCCTGCAGCAGACGCAGTGCTGTGTTTTTGTCTGTCAGTCCTTTCTTCATGGCCTGAAATACTGACAAGGGTTTGCCTGTAACACGGTCACGGTATCCCACAGCAGCAGCCTCTGCTGCCAGCAACCTCTCTCGGTCTGCCTCATCCACTACACCTTGATTGCATGCCTCCTGCACTGTCAACTTCTGATTGGTTATGGGATCAATGATGTGGCCTGTGGCAGCCTGAGCATCCAGTAGCAGATCAGCACTATCTGGTGGCAGGAGATTCTTTTTCTTGGCATCTGTGAGGGACATTTTGTACTGGGGTCCAGAAACAGACGCTGTGCCTTTTAGACCTTCAACTACCACTCCAGCTATTGGTCCAGTCCCTTTGAGTGTGACCCTTTTTTCAACAGACACATCAGGGACAGTCTTATGCCCCTTCACAAGTTGATTAAATATTGGCTTGTCCAAAACACCACAGTCATGTAACTGCTCTGCAGTAACAGGTTTGCGAACACCATCAAAAACCAGGGTGGAGGGGTCCAAGGTTTGAGGTTCTCTACTGCTCTTCAACTCAGTTTCCATGGTTTGTCTGACAGTAGTAGTCTCCCTAAGCTCCCTCATCAGCCTGTCTACCTCATTTTTCAGAGAGCTCCTTTCCCGTTCCAGTCGATCCTTCTCCAAGTCATACTGCTGGAATAAAACAGAAGGAAAGAAAATAGAAGGAAAATTATATTTAAGAGAAGAACAAAGAAAGAGTGAGGGTTGAGAGAGAAAGAGAGAAATAAAAGGTTAGTTAACTCATCATACACATGGTGTGTGGGTGTATGTGTGTGTGTGGGTGTGTGTGTGTGTGTGTGTGTACATGTACAGGCTATTCAGTTATGTCAACCATAATACTGTACTACATTTTAGAACCACTACACACAAGAATATGCTAAATTAAACTGTGACAGGTTAGATTAGAATCAAAATAAAATTGCATTCACTATCATAAATGGATCAGTTAGTATTCTACTGTGCAAAGATTCAATTCACTGCACAAAACACGAAAAACACACTGACGTACAACATTGGGAAGAAAATTTATGTATGTAATGGCCTACTGATAACAACATTTTAATCTTGAAAGTAAACTTCCCAATAGTGTACATACTGACAAACATACTGTATCTATGCTTCATGGCAAAACGTAAACACAACCACACAAATTAACAGACCAAATATGTACACTACTGCATTCAGATTTGAAGAGTCATTATCTACAATCTGCAGTTTGACAAAATATCAGTGCTGTAATGTAAAACTCAGGAGGGTGAGATGATACACTGCCAATTCTGATCCACTGTCCTCAAGATGCAATAGCAAATATATCCAGAATGTCTTTCCAAAAAAGAACCTAACATTTTTAAGACATTATTTAAAATTACGTGTCTTTACAAAATGCAGATTGTAGCTTACAAACACTGAGATGATGCAAAACGGAACAACAAAATTAAACAATGACAACTTCACAATGACAATTTAGACCAGAGGACTAGTGGCACCAGTGACAAAAAAACAAGCAAAGGCAAACAAGCAGGCTGATTAGAAAATATTGGACAGTGTGAACACGGAGACGACGGGTCGGGCAGGTCAGCAGGGAGAGAGGCTCAGATAACATTTGCATGCAAACGGTTGTCATGCAAATTTATTTAAACACATACAGTAATGTATGTGTTCAAATCAGTCAAAAGCATCTGCAGGGAAACTACAGGTGTTCCAGCATGCAAGTAAAAGGTTTCTCTACAGACAGCGATAGCTAGTTGACTGTTAAAACTACCACTCCGATTTGGAAAGACAAGAACAGTCCAGGACCAATTGCCAAACCATGTACCTCAACGGTCTGCTTTTGTATTTTCTCTATCTCCAGCTTGAGTTTCTCCCTCTCTGAGGAGAGTTCTGATACCAGGTTCTGGTAGTCTAGACTGGTGCGGGTACTGCTTTGCAGTTGCAGCTCCAAGGCAGTAATCTGGGAGGACAGGTCATCATCACTCCCCTGTTTGGATCTCAAGAGCTCCTCTTTATCATGTCGTATTGCTCTTAGCTCCTCCTCCAGCTTCAGCCTATCTTTAGTCAGGGTTTCTGTCAACTGCTTCAGCCTTTGAAGCTCAGTAGAGTTCTCATTCAGTGCTCTACTCTTCTCCTCTATAGTCTTGTAAAGACTCACATTGCGGATGTTTGCCTCTTTGACTCGTGCCTGCTCCTGGAGGAGTTGTTGTTGCAGGGCTTTCAGCTCAGAGCTCAACTGAGTCTGACGCTCGGCAGAGGCCTTGTTTTGTCTCATGCTCCTCTCCAGCTCTTCCTGCAACCTATGTTTCTCATCTTCACCCCTCTTTTCTGACGCATTGGCCTGTTCTTGACTGTGACGTAGAGTGGTAATGGCACTGCTGTACTCCCTCATGGTCTTGGTGATCTGTTCCAACTCTGTTTCTACCCGTTTTCTTCTGGTCAATTCCTCTTGATTGGTCTTCCTCAGATTCTCCACCTGGCTTTCCAGGCCATCTCTGACAACCTGGAGGTCCTTGATGCGTCCCTGTAACCTGCTAATATTTTTTTCAACTCTGCCCCGCTCACTGCCCTCCCTCTCCAGCTCCAAACGCATCTTTCCAAGTTCCTCTTCACACTCCCTCAGCTGGGCCACAGCCAAAGAGGAGCTACCCAGCTTGACCTGTAACTGGGCCAAGGTCTGTTCCAGCACAGCCTGCCCTTCCTCTATAGTTCTCCTTCTGCGGGTCTCCTCCTCCAAGCAGTGCGTTACATAGGCTAACTGCTCACAGTTTTCTTCTAGATTCTTAGTGACCTCAGCCAGCTCTTCCTTGTGCTGGCTGTTTTCCTCTTCTTTCTGCCTAATCAGCAACTCCACTTGAGCCTCTAGTTCTCTCCTCCTGCGCCCCTCCTCTGAGATAACAGAACGCTGAGTGTGAGCCTCTTCTTCTGCCCTCCTCCTGTGTTCCTCAGTTTGGTTGATAGAAAGTTGGAGCCTCCTAAGCTCCTCCTCCAGACTTCTATTCTGTGCCTCCATCCTGTCACACTGCAAACGATGCTCAACTGTGTCTTCCTCCCTCTGGGCTGCCAGCATCTGCATCTCTGTGTGACTAACATGGATCTGGGATTCATAGCTTAGCTTTAGGTTACTGATTTCTGTGACGCATTTACTCCTTACCTTAGTCATCTCCAACTGCAGCTCCTTATTCCTTGATGCTTCCTCAGCTAGCTGCCGACGCAACTGTTCAACCTCACGCTCTCTATCTACAATACTTTTCTCCACCTCCATCTTGGCCCAGTTGACCCCTTCCAGCTCCGTCTGCCTCTTCCTCAGCACCGTCTCATACTCCTGCTGCTGCTGTGAGTAGCGCTCCTCTGCCAACCTTCTCTTCCTCTTTTCCTCTTCAATCAAGTAGTTGAGGCGAGCCACCTGGTCATTGAGTTCTGCTAGCTGGCTGTGAGTGGAGTCAAGGCTCTCCTGGGTGGCACTGCATTGCAGAGCTGTGTTTCTTTTCACCTCCTCCACTGATAGGAGCTGGTCCTGTGACTGGGATAGCTCCAGCTGGTACCGTGCAATTTCCTCTTCCAGTGAACGGTTCTTGGCACCGCGGTCTTTGATGTCCTCCTTGAGCAGACGAAGCTCTTCTTCTAACAGGTCAATCCTTGTGTTACGAATCTGGTGGTAAGACATAGCAAAGAGGTGAATGCGGAAATTTCAGAAGTATTTTTATTTAACATATGACCAAATACAGTAAAATTGCAACCAAATGTGTAATAAATCTCTTGCTTCTCCTGAAACTATCTAAATCCTCAGTGACACCTTGTGAATATGTCCCTAACTTACTGTCCTTACAACAGTGGCAATACCATTTAAATATTAGCTGTGGACGCATCTTTTTGGGATACTTCATTGAAGAGAATTTACTGAATTGACAGTACCTTGAGCTGCTCCATGTTTTTCACCATTTCTCCCAAGTATTTGTAGTAGTCACCAGATAGGGTGAGCAACTCCATGTAACGTGTTTGTAGCAGTGTAGCCTGGAACAAAGAGCAACAAATACAACATAATTATCATTCATTACCATTGTCAGCACATATCTAATTCATATGTATCTAGTCTAGTCATCTACTCATGATGACTGGAACAAAGGTGTCATTACCTCCTGAGCAAGATCCATAGAGGGAGACTTCAGCATGGTCCTCTTGATAGGGATGTTGAGCAGAGTCTCTAAACCAGAGCTGTATGAGGCAAGGGCCACTTCATGGTCCTGAAAAAAAAAACATGTATGCACATCAGATGAAATCCAAAGTTTCTGATGAGTTGTAATAGTCCCTGTGTAAGTGTGGATCTCCTTACCTTGATAAAGCTCACACAGGTCTCATTATCCCTAAGCACACTCTCAACTGTGTCCCTCTTCCCTTTGATCTCTGTATTAAGTGCCTTCAGAACAAAATCATATGAAGATGTCAGCTGGTTGCTGAATTAGCAAACATGACCATGAATGCTTTATGTTCATAACACAAGGAAATCAGGGCAAGCAAGTTAAAAGAAATGACTGAACGGCTGAACAGCTGACCTTCTGACTGTTTATATGTTCATTCAGAGTTTGGAGGTCTCCTATCTTGTTGGCCTGAAGGCTATCCTGTCTCTTCCGTGTGGCAGTAATCCACTCACTGAGGGAAGCGCTAGTTTGCTTGTAGTGCTGCAGCTGAGGCAGATAGGATTCCAGATCAATAAGTCTGAGGAAGAGAAAGAAAGGAGGACAAGTCAACAACACACAATCTTGATCAATTCAAAGTTGACAGAACGTGCCTTTGATTGGAAAGCTTCTCCTTTGTGTGCATATGTGCAGATATTTGTGTTGATGTGCGGTACAGGAGTATACATGTTCATATAGTGGAGTTTTGCATGGGTGTCTGTGTGTGTGAGAGTAAGAGAGAGAGAAAGAGAAAATGACCTACCTTGTGTCAATTTGGCTCTGGATGCGTTTCCAGCGGTCTGACAACAGGCCAACTTCCTCACTGTATTTACAAAGCATCATGTCACATCTGTGGTAAGGCCCGCACACCTGGCCATTCCAATGGTCCGCTTTGCCCAGCTCTGCTTCCATTGAGACAAGAACATCCCTCTTCTGGTCCAACTCTGCCTTCATGTTCTGCATACAACCAACATCCAGGAAACACCAGTTACAAAGTGGTGTGTCAAGCCAGCTATCAGCATAGGAAGGCAGCTGTTAAATAGTTTTCTAGAGAGGAAAAATCGTGTGATATGAATAGAAAACAGAGTGGAACTCCCTGGCCTGATTAAATCCATTACACGAATCCCTCTCACAGTTGCTTTGATATGCCACCAGCTTCTCTAATTCAAACTGATGGGTGGCATCACTGAGCCGTACACTAACAGGCACTGGTATTCTGTCCCAGCTGCAGCCTGCCAGGTATGTATTTGAAAGCAACAACCACACATACAAGGTGCAGCAGAACTGGCCAGAAACAAGACAGTTTGCACACCTGATCCTCTATATATCACATGTGTAACGTAAGTCATAAGCTCCTAGACAAATTGCTCGCAAAACTGTAGCAATTTCTCCATAAAGCAAATACCTTTAGAGCCAACATGTACTCTTCCACTTCAGCGGGCGACAGGGAGGTGGTTTCCTTCTCTGTCAATCTGGCCTCATGAACTTTGACTATATCCTCAGCTCGTCCTATACTCTCCAATAGATCCCTCATTGCCCGCAGCCTGATACAAGCAGAGGACATTTTTTTAGAGATATGTCGATTTGTTGGAACAACTGTTTTATTTTGTATGTACACATGTGTGCTGGCCTACCTCTGTAGGTAGGCTGATGAGCTGCTCTCTAGACTGCCTAGTCTTTGGTTGATTACACCAATCTCACTGCGGAGGAATTGGGCTTTGTCTGAATCATTCATGCCTTCCAGTTCCTTCAAAATCTGCTCTTTCAGACGCAAGTACTCCACACGTATAGAGTCGATGTCATGCTGCACTGTCTGCAAAAAAAAAGTACATGCATGTTAAGTTATTGCAATGAACAAAACCTTCGGAATAGTATGTGACATATGATGTGGCTTGTATTTCATGCGTGTTGACACATTTATCCTTTTGTTTTTGTATGTGTGTGTCTACCTCCAACTGTACAATCCTGAGGCCACAGTCGTGTGTCCCGTCATCTCCCAGACAGATGTGGACGTGCTGAGTCAGTGCATCTTCAGCCGCCTCCAGTCTCAGTCTGAGAGTGTGCAGCTCTGATAAGCTGTGGGAGGTGGCAACGGAGGAAGTAGACACCACTACCTTTTTCTTGACTGGCTCCGTCTTGACCACTTTCACCACCTCCCTCTTGATCACCTGCTCTTTATTCGCTAACTCTTTCTTTGCTTCTACTTTCTTCACTTCCATTTTTTTCACTTCTGCCCTCCTTCTTTCCTCTTCTTGCTGCTGCTGTATAATAATCAGCTGTTGTTGCCGTTGCTGCTCGGCCTGCTGCTGCTGTATAATAATCAGCTGTTGTTGGCGTTGCTGCTCAGCCTGCTGGGCTTCTATTTGTCCTTGCTGCTCAACTAATGTTAAGAAAGGAATTGAAAAGGGAAAACAGACATAACAGTTAAAATCATTTCTAATTCTCTACTACAGCAAGTGTACTGTAATACAAATAAATTCTAAGATTTCATCATCAGTTGTGACATCAGAGCAAGTTAGTATTGTGAAAGGGCTTAAGATTGATCTTTTGTAGGTTAGCATTTAAGAAACAGAAACTGTACAAACATTTACAGCAGTGCATACTAGCCAGCCCAAAAACAAATACATCAAATGTCAGTAGACAAAAAAAAAAATTAACAGTAAAAAGATCTAAAATGAAGAATCACTGTTCCAGTAAAGTTAGGCTATACTGACTGTAAGCAGGCAGCTGCACCACCAGTTGGTCATAGTGGGCCTGGGCTCCAGTGTACTGGTTCTCAATGCTCCTCTTGTCCTCATCAACAAACATCTGGGAGCCATAAGAGGCTAGCTTGAACTCCTCGTAGTGAGACTCAAGGTTCTTGATAATTTTGTGGTACTCCTCAGGACGCATTCGAGCCAACTGAACATAGACACACACGCACATGCACACAGTGGACAAAAAATATGAGATTTAGCCCTAAACATCAACAGAAGCAGAAAATACACACACTTCACCACAAATGAATGATAGGTATGGAAATATTACGCAACTGCTACTTAAAATATTTGTTGTTTCCTAGGACTAAAAACGTTTCAAACATACCATCGTATAGGGGTCAGTGCTATGTGTTATAATAGCTAGGTTGATCTGGTTTCTAAATTACAAGACATACCATGGAGATGGTGAGGGAGTTGATGCGTCTGATGTCCAGGAGACAGTACTGCCAGGCGATGAGACTCTTAATATTGATGTTGAGCTGGTTCCATATCGACAGAATGGCCTCAAAGTACTGCTCATTCCTTTTGACAACACACAGAGGATAAACCTTAAATAACATCACAAGGTAGGGCTGGGCAATTAATCGAATTTTATCCTCAACTGCAAATTTGGCTTGCAATAATTATGAAAACAAGATAATTGAGATAAAAAACAATTATTGTGCTGCGTTCTGTTTTGCAATGATGCTCTCACTTTGTCATGTTGTAAATCTAGCACATCCCTTTCATTTGCAGTAAAAGTCCAAACTCACTCTCAACCAGGCTGCATGTTTATATTTAAAGTTTGGGAAAATCCACTGTTAAAAAGAGTCCAATAAATGCATGACACTTCCAAAGTCAATGAGTAATTGTGTTAAATACTTTTAATAATAATATAATACAGTTACGCTGAATACATTTTATCTGTCCCTTAACCCAGGCTCATGAAAAGCATTTTTGTTAGGAGGGGTCTAAAAATGTGTGTGTCTGTGTGCATGTGCATTCTTACTTATTTGCCAGGCTGATGCTGAGTGGATTGGGTGGTGGTATGAGCAGGCAGACAGAGGGCACCAACATTTCCAGCCCTCCAGGGCCCATCACCTGCCATTTGCTGCGTTGGCTGTTGTCCTTCAGGATGCCCTCATTGCCCTTACCAATCACCTTCTGTGGAGTCCAATGACAATATATGTTATCTGGTAGTTTGT
>OMLB01019505.1:0-10144 GCA_900302555.1 Myripristis jacobus
GAGAGAGACAGGCAGAGAGACAGGCAGGGAGAGAGACAGGCAGAGAGAGAGAGAGAGAGAGAGAGACAGGCAGAGAGAGAGAGAGACAGAGAGAGAGAGAGACAGGGAGAGAGAGAGAGAGACAGAGAGAGAGAGAGAGGGAGAGAGAGAGAGAGGAAGAGAGAGAGAGAGAGAGAGAGAGAGAGAGAGAGAGAGAGAGAGAGAGGGAGAGAGAGAGAGAGAGAGAGAGAGAGAGAGAGGGAGAGAGAGGAAGAGAGAGAGAGGAAGAGAGAGAGGGGAAGAGAGAGAGGGGGAGAGAGGGGGGGGGAGGAAGAGAGAGAGGGAGAGGAGAGGAAAAAGTAAAGATCCTTGTAGCCTGTGTAACAGCGCCCCTGCTGGAGAGCAGAAGTATTTCACATTATCATTGGTAATGTGGCTGGCTGCCGCTGTGTGTATGAGTGTGCGTGTGTGTGTGTGTGTGTGTGTGTGTGTGTATGCGGGGGGGCATCTCTGTCACCTCTGACCTCCAGTCAAATTGCAGGCCAGACAGGAAGGCATTTCACTCCACAGTTTGCTGACACACGTGTGTATGTGTGTGTGTGTGTGTATCAAATCCACATTAGCACTGTCTGCTCTGTGTGAACACATTATGTATTCATGTGTTCACCGCGATGGCTGCATGCATAATGCACGCCTTGATGCATGTAAAGCAAGAGCTTACACGGGCGCAGCTTTAAAATCAATAAAGCTTTTAACGCTTTTAACATCCGCTGCATTGTTCTGTCTGTCTGACACGCTGCTGTCTGTCTCTAACTGTCTGTCTGTTTGTTTTGGGCTGAAACAACAAGCATTTAAATGGTGAAAAGCTGATAGTGATGCTGACTGACTCAAATTGAATGCGGTTTCACTCACAGTGTGAACAGAGTAAAAATTTACATTTGGCACAGAGCTAAGTCTACCCAAGTCAGTGTTCACTAACTCTTAATTAACTCTTCAAAATGATAATTTACTCTTTGTAGTATAAAATGAAACTCTGCTGCTACTCAACTCCAAACGTCCAAATAGAGTTAGATATTTTCTGGGATTCTTTCACACTGTGCAGCATTTATCAGTGTGTTAGACCTCATTTTCAGAATAATTTTAACTCATGTTGTCCATCACTGCTGCCTGCCGTAATTGTTTTATAAAATCAGGTCCATTTTCAAAGCTAATTAAGCTTGTATGGTGGATATTGTGGAAATGATGGGCCTGTTTGGGTTGATGCTGAACATGGCCATGATGCTAAAACACTTTGCGGGTGCGTGCCTATTCATCTGCCTGTCTATCCATCTGTTTGCCTACCTCTCTGGCTATCTGGCTCTCTGTCATCGTCCATCTGTCTGCCTGCCCCCCCACACAAACCCCCCAAAATCTGTCCATGTCTCTCCCCAGGCTGAAAACCCTGCTGCATTTTTCTAGGCCATGAAGAAGCAGTCCTATCTCCTTCATATCGTCTACGTTCCCTCGAGGCAGCGCAGCCATCCTGCTTACAGCAACATCTGGTGACACAGAAACAGACTTCACAGGAGAAAAAAAAAAAAGGAAAACATCTCTGGACCACAACAGTTTTTTATTCACAGCACGGCAGCATGAGAAAACAGGGTCAGTCGGTGTTATTGTTGTGGTGATGCACAATGCCAGCAGCTGGATTTGCAATGATTTGGGATTTTTTTTGAGTGACCTTCACACGGCAGCCGTGTCCTATCGACCAGCACTAAAAGCCCAGGCAGGTCACAGGGAAGCACACGGGCAGAGAGAATGGGTTTAAAGATTCGGACCAGCATGCACCGTGGTGGAGCTGCACCCAAGGGTGCTACTCCAATGGGCCTTTGAAGGCCAATAAACATACCAATACAATTACCTTCTGGATTGAACCCTAACCGTGATCGATGACATTTTGTGCTGCCATTCAGTGCTTTTGATTTGGATTATTTTCATGCCACAAAATTCCAAAAAAAGATTCACTGTTTAATCAAACAAACCATCCGTGATGCAATCCCTTGCCCTGACAAATTCAGTTTTCAGCAAAAGTGACCGTTGGGTAAAATATCAAACACCCATGTTATCCTATTCTGTCTAGAGGCAGATATCAATATCCAATATAGTATTTTTTTTAAACAAAAGACCATGTTGGTTGGTCTTGTACCTTTGCATTAACTGATATACAAGTCATACAAGCTCCAATTTCACAACCAGCCAAATATCGACTGCAAAATAATACTGAACTGGCGCCAATATATTATTGGCCCATCCCTAATTCTGTAATTTTTTTCTTTATAAATTAACAACACTATTTGTAAAATCAAGAAAGTTCAGACTGCTATCTTTTCCATATGCCCTATGCTAGTACCCAATTATAACTTCTTTATTAATGTATGAATTGACCAGAGGAGGGAGGGAGGGAGGACACAGTGGGGAAGGAAATTAAAGAAGATGACAGGAAGAAAGGCAGGGAGGGAGGGGGGCGCAATCATAGGAAGTTATACGGAATGCTGAATGGAAAGAGGAAGAGCAGGAAGAATAGAAGGAGAAAGGGGGAAGGAGGGACGGCATGAACGAAGGAAATAAGGAGGCAAGGAATGATGGTGGAAGGAAGGAGCTGTCAGTGAAAAAACAAAGACGTGTAAAAATAGAAGAAAGGGATCAAAGAGGGAGGGAGCAAATGGATGTGTGACCGAAAGGAAGGGATGAAGGAGGTAAGAAAGGAAAAAGAGTTCAATACATCTACTGGACAAGAGGTCAGGTCGTTTGGTTTGAATTTTAACTAAGTGAAAACACCGTCCCGTGACCTCCAGGTAGTGACTAACTCGCCCATGTTAGGGCTTCCACTTTTCAGAACATAAACGCGCCCTCCTGCGAAAAGGGAAGTGGTGGCAGATTGTGAAGAAGTGGCGTAAACACTGCTGAGGTGAAGATCTTCAACAAGACTGGGTCATCCCAGGGCAGAGAGCAGGCAAGCGAGGGAGAGAGAGAGAGCGAGAAAGAGAGAGAGAGAGAGAGAGAGAGAGAGAGAGAGGATGAGTGTTTGGGCCCGTTGCTAGAAAACAAAGAATCACACTGTAGAAAGAGGGATGAGGGATTCAACAATAGTCACTTTGACAGACGAGAAGGAGAGAGGAAAGGGGAGGAGAGGATGAAAGAGGAAAGGAGAGGAAAGGAAAGCAAGGGAAAGCAAAGGAAAGGAAAGGAAAATAAAGGAAAGGAAATGGGTTGTGGCATTTTGAAGCCATTATTTAATCCAAGAGGGAGTAGGGTAACACCAACCGTGTCTGTCTCTACCACACACACGTACACCCAAGCGTGCACCACACACACTCCACACACCACTTCAGAGCGAAACAAAACGGAAAACATCAAAAGAAAAGGCAGGCCACCTCAATAGGCATCATGCCCCTCGAAAAGCGTGGCGAGACAAAAGAGAGGGATTCTTTTAGAAAGGGACAAGTGTGTGTGTGTGCATATGTGTGTGTGTGTGAGTGTGCACGCGCTCTTAGTACCCCCAGTCAGCCCAGATTACAGACACGCACCACAGATGGCCAGCGCGTCTCGTCTTTTCACCGCCACCACCGAGAATAATGGCCAGCGGTGGCCCCTCCCCCTCCTCAACCACCTCCCTTTCTCTTTTGTCAGCACGTGTGTCCGTCAAATGGAAGCGTGTGTCTGGGACAATGGGAGCCGGACAAAGAGCCCGCCTACCCCCCACCAGGAAACTGAATAGGGGGGCACGTGGGCCTTGTCATCCAGGGAACAATAGCACCGCGAGAGAGAGGGTGTGGCACCCGGCACATGGGTGTCAACTGGGTATGGCAAGGGGTTAGCCTGGGTGGATCTGGCTGTTTTTACTTAATATCATGGATCGTGCAAAATTTTCAAAGCCATATCTTGCAACGAAAGTGTTCCCTTTGCACTGCCAGTTTGGTGACCCACGTCCAAATCATTTATCACACTTGCCAGATAACTTTCAGACCACTTTGAAGGTTAGATGGCAACTGCAGCGCCACAGTTTAGACCTTGTCCACAATACACTGCAAAAAAAATCCCCATCCTAACAAGTCATTTAGTCTCATATTCAGTCTTAAAGTTTCATATTTCTTCAAAGAGTGTGAAAACATCTGCCAGTGGGACGGGGTAATCCCACTTGTTTCCAATACTGATCAACTTGTTCACAGACTTTTCTTGATCCTCGTGGGCTGACCTGCCTTAGTCTGCCTTGTTTCAGCAGGTTTATATTTATTCACAGGGGGAGAAGAAAATCCTGCAACAAGTGAAGCTGCATGGGGAAACAAACACGATTATCTAATCCCACTATCAGATTCTTAAGGAAAAGTAAGATCTTAACACTGAATATATGAACATATGAATATGTGTATATGTTACGGTGGAGATTTTTTGCAGTATAAGCTGGATAAATTTGAAAATACATTCTTTTGTTCTTTGTTTTGACCTTCCATCCATTCTCACAGGGCATGTTCCACCACCGAAAGTGTATTTTTTTGATTACCAGCTAACAGAGCCATGACAGCACTTCCCCAAACTCCATTAGACATGTCACTGTTTCTGCATCTTGTTTAGCGCATCAGTATGGATTAGAGACCTTTCAAAAACGTCCTTTTGTGGATGGAAAGCAAAAGACGCAAATATGCAACTTTACCCAGCTTAATGTGGTCTGAGCCGCGGTGGTTTCCCGTACTGATGACCATGACCAGGCATCAAGCAGCCACCAAACCCACCCTGGAGGGCCCTAAGCCAGCCGCTGGATTCACTCCAGCCCCAGGCTTCTCCTGAGGCCTACGGGGTCTCGCTGTAACACCACCTCCTGGCATACATTTGGTGTGACTTATTGGATTAGTGCTTCAGCTGGGAAAATTTAGAGGTGCTTATGTGTGTGTGTGTGTGTGTGTGTACGTGTACTTGTGCCTAAATGCAGTTTGTTTGTTTTTTAAGCGAGGGTCATGGTGTGAAGTGAGGAGGAGAGTGGAAACCGTGGAACAGCTGGGCTGAGTCTGCAGGGGGGAACAACAGAGGGAAAGCTGGGGGGGATGAGAGGATGGAAAGAGAAAGAGAAAGACAAGAGAGAGAGGAGAGGGGCATGTACAGGCAGGCAGGCAGGCAGGCTGCTGACAGGGTCTTTTGAGGCAGCAGCTGGTTGGGGTGGGGGTCTCACCAGCTGTGTCTCCGCTGACCCCTTCTCCCCTCTCCCCCACCACCTCTTCCTCCCCAAACTGCATCTCCCCTCCCCCACTAAACAGAAATACTGCCCAAATGTAGTCAGACACACACACACACCACCATCTGTTAGCTGGAGGAGGGTTGTCTGCTCTGTAACAGCGAGACGGTCTTGGCAAAATCAAGCACCACACCCCAAAATAAAAGCCCTGGAGTCATACAGCTAAACTTAATCAGACATCTCCCAACAAGCCTCCTCTTACGTTTCAAGCCCGTTCCGGAAATGTGTTCCTTGGACAGACCACTTCATCGCCTAAAGGCTGTGAGGTAATATAGATGAGCAAAATCACCATCAGCACTGCTGGAAATGGGACACATGCAGGAGGATATGAAGCGTAAACACACTAAAACTCAGTTGTCATACATCATAATATCAAACAGGTTTATTATATGAAGATGGGGCTCGTAAAGAATAAAGTAATAAATTCCTCAGTGTAACTGAATTTGTTTATTTGGGTGGTTATTGAATACTGGAGGTCATAGTGTACCCACTTGTTATTTACCGCTCCATCACACAGCAAGAGTTTATGCTTTCAAAATATGTGGGCAAGGAATAAGAGTACCAAGTATCCAATATCACAAAATGAAAAAATACATATGACAGAAGTCTGACGACAAAAATCTCTGGGAAAATCACCCATAAACACGATCTAATGAAAAGCATGTTGTTGTTTCAACAGTGTATCTCATATTTTATACATCAAGCTTCTCAGTGGGGAGGCTGATCCAAGGATCACTTACCACCTCCCTGTTTGCCGCCCGCTTCGTTATGATCTGAGCACACAGGCTGACTGCAGATCAGTGCTGATCGGCTCTGATGTACACAAAAACGCTGCCTCGCCTAATGCAACCGGCATCACTTCAGAAGTGCTTATTCAGAGCTCTACTAAATCAAGTGCATCCACAGAGTAATTGATTCAAGCTCGGCTCTTGTTTTTCATTCCATCATCTGTAGCTGGCGGGGTGAATCTGCCGTATCGGAAGAAAAACAACAGGGGAAAAAAAGAGAAAGGGAAGAGATGAGAGAGAGAGAGAGAGAGAAATCCAGGGCCAAAGTGCTGATTGTTTGAGAGAGAGAAATAGAAAAGGACAGAGAAAGTGAGATCAGACCCAGGCAGGCAGGCATGGCGGAGTGACTGTGTAGGATGAAAGAGGAGTGGAGGAGTTGTGCAATATGCTGGACAGCACAGGAGGCCTTGCTTCAGAGCCACAGTGGATCTCCTCTGAATCCTGTTCCACTGTTTAATTAGAAACAGTTCACAAACACACTGCACACCTTTTATCAGCTGCCCAACTCGCCTTGCGCAACAGGACACTGACTGGCTTCTGCTACCCACACTGACTGCTGAAAGTGAACAAATACACTTGTGCGATTGTATCCGCAACAGAAACACCCGTCTCCAAACAATATATGTTGGTCTAGATTACCGTGCCATGCCTCAGCACAGAGCAGCACAAGCTATAAAAGCTCTCTTTCTATGCCTATATATCCTGCAGCTATAGCTTCTGTGTGGAAGCTACACATATAAGTTAAACACACACACATACACATGTATTTTGATTTAGTAGCCCCATGAACTTTATCTTATACCATTTATAATTCACTGATGGTAATTTATATACCAAACTACGAATGCGAACAAATGGAAATGGAATGTTATCATTTAAATCTATCTGCGGCAGAAATGTCAACGCCCAAAATGCAGAGATGCTATGATAAAAACTTGCATTTGCAGGTGTGCGCGTCGGTGTGTGTTTGTTTGCATGTTGACGTGTGTGTTACATCAGTTTTTTGCGTGGGCTTTTAAAGCCATGAGACTTCCAGGAAGAGCTCCTGTTCAGTGCCAAAGCCCTCTGTCCTCCCATCCTCCTCCTCCACCTTCTTTTCTGCTCTTTTCTATTCTATTTGATTGTGTTCTCCCCACTTCTCCTCACTTCTCCTCTCTTTTCCTCTCTTCTCCTCTCTTCTCCCCTCTTCTCCTCTCTTCTCCCCTCTTCTCCTCACTTCTCCTCGCTCTTCTTCCCTTCAGTGCCCAGTCTCATTTCCCTGAAGGGCTCAGAGTGTGAATATTAGATAGGGACAGATTGTATTAGATAACACAGACCTACATAGAGTCCCACACACACACACACACACACAAACACACACATTCACACATAAAATGAACTGCACAACTTCAAGATGTCTGGGCGGATAAAAATAATAATAAACAGTACTGATGTAATGGAAGGATGCTGGAATAGATGGGAGCTAACAAACAGACACGCTGCAAGAGCACACATGCATGCACAGTTGCACACGTGCATGCATGCAAGAACAGCCTGCAGAGATGTAATTGCGTGTATGTACATTACCCTATCTCACATGTCATATTGATGTATGATACAGCAGCTGATGGAAGAACCCACATTATGTACAGTACTTAAAGAACACAAAAATAATAAATCTCAAACACAAGAGAGGTCGCTATGGTACCCCCCCCTAGGATTATATGCTAGAAAAAATAAATCCATGTTCAAATCTGTACTCAGTGTGTATGCACAGATTGATAAACCATACCCATGAATGACAAATTGTATCCTCAGATTTGTAAGTCGTACGCTTCACAATCCGCGTGCTAAAATTACGTTTTTCTGCTGAGTACGTACCAAAAACGCGTGGCACAATTCCAAGTCAGACAGTGATGTAGCGTCGGCTGTTCAATTCCAGTTTATCGAGATTTAAAGGAGCTCTTTGCAAAATTGGTAGAGTGAAGGGAGGTCCGTTTAAACTCAAGTTACAAAAATCACGGCCTAAGTACCTCATATATCACCAAGTCAGGCCGGCAATGAGAAACCTGTGGATTCAACAATTAAACTACATGCTTATTCCATGTTGTTGTTGTTTTTTCAGCTGAAGGTAAATAGTCCTCACTTCATTTGATCCTTGGCAATTTTGCACAGTGCACCTTTAAGGACATAATGAATGCTAACGCTATATAATGTCACCTGTGCTTTGCAATATGTGTGTGTGTTGTGCTGTCTAGTCTCCAGCTTCAATCTGTGCTCTTGTAGAAGAGCACAGATTGGCACATAGATTTTGTTTTTCTACCATATGACCCTTGTGGGCTTCCATAGGTGACTATATTGCAATACCATAAACTATTCAAATAGCGAAAATAAAAAAATAGTTTCACCTAGACTTTGGTTTTGAGGTCTTAAACAAGGGAAACAAAATCTGCCAACAGCCTGAGATTATTTCTCGTGTACCCAATGCAAATCGGCTTTTATCACCTTTTCTTCTTTACGTGTCATTTCTCGATGTTGATCTGCCTTATTCCGGCTTATTTTGACATATTAAGACTTATCTCATCCCCCCGGCAGATTTTTTTGGTTTATTTTAAGAAATATATGATTTGAACACTGACTCTGAGGCTAAATAATTTGTGTATGATAGACATTTTTTTGCAGAATAGCCCTCTCCAGAACACTGTGTGGTTAACCACTCTTATCTTCATAACAATGCTTATTTCCCCTTCACATCTTTTTACACACACATACACACGCACACACATACAGCGCTGATACACTTGGGAAGGAATAAGCCCACACAGCGCGTTGAGGGCCCTAATCAAATCTCTAACTTTACTTTGTGAAGCTGAGGCCTCGGGCTAACTCTTAAATTAGGAGATGTTTTCATATTTTAGGCAAGGTTTAAAAAGTGGAGATGTGTGCTGGGGGATTTAAAAAGATGTGGAGTAGAGAAAATTGGGAGAGAAAGACAGGAGTGCTGGGTGCATGCAGATTGCAGTATAATGAGGATATTATGTGCATACATAATGCATGCATAGGAAGGGTTCTGCATGCTTCTTGTAAAGACTCTGAACAATCATCCTACCTGTGTGACTAGATCTCAAACGCACACACATACACACAAACACACACACACACACGGCTTGTTATGTATGGAGCTGCATTAATGTGAGGGTAATCTGGAGATCAACTGACAGCTGACGAGGAGGAGAACAAACGAATGACAGGAATGTTGATCAGAAACCCTCCTCGCTGTCAGTAGAAACGATGTGCATGAGCTGCTGTGGCGTAGCAGGCGTCACACAACCGCACCGACACAGACAGCGCGCATAAACAATCGTAGGCCTCCACAGACGATGGCAGTGCACGCAACCCTCCTGCGTGTGTATCAGGGGGGCTGGCGCTCTGTCCGTCAAACTGCATCTCCGGGGAGAAGAGAAAAGAGAGGGATGATGGCTAAGAAACCAGCATGCCAAGCTGATTATCCGTCCCTGTTCTAATAACAAGCTGGTCACAAAAATCTTTCAAAGTTAATTTGTGTCAAAGGTCTCTGAGCTCGGTGGCCAAATGTATTTTTAGAGCGCAGGAGAGGAGAAAGAGGGAGGGACGGCTTGACTGAGCGACACCTCAGCCACAGAATGTATCTACATCTGCTGCACAGCCTGTGTGTGCGTGTGTGTGTTGTGCGTGACCGTCAGCCCGTCTGTTCGGAGCCATGCATTGTGGGAGTAGGCTGCCAGGATGTAAACAAAATCCATGTGAAAGGAGCTGTTCGGTGTAGGCATGCGATTTGTGTGTGTGTGCGTGTGTGTGTGCGTGTGTGTGTGTGTACGAGGCAGAAATGAGAGAGAGAAGGAAAAGAGGAAAAACTTCAAAGCTGGTCTACAGCTGAGAAAGGGGGTGAAGGAGAGTGGAGGGGGGTTAAAAGGGGTTGAGATTTTCCTCTGCCTCTTAGGAATGTAGAGCGGGAGCAGTAACACATTCCCTATGTGGAGAGCGGCGAGCAACGCAGGACACATACCATGTAAACACACACACACACACACACACACACACACACACACACCAGAGCTGTCTTTTAGTCTGCTCTGTTTCCACATATCAAGCG
>OMLB01019512.1:0-12683 GCA_900302555.1 Myripristis jacobus
ACAGAGGGGAGATAGGATGGGGGGTTGGTCTGTTATAATTACTAGAAGACAGCAGAGAAAATCGTGCATTAGGAGATAAAAGGCTGGTTTGTGAAAAGGTGATAGTGAGTTTTCAGGCCTTGAAGAAGAAGCCGTAACATTTTGGCTGCCGCCTGCAGGCCAGCTGAACTGTTACGCCGCATTTCTGCTTAAATAAAACACTCTCACTTTCATTTAGAGACATTAGTATAATGACTGCAAACAAACAAGACCACAGCCCTGCTGCAACAGCATCTTACATCCTCGTTCCAGGCATGTTTTTGAGCAGTTAGTAGCTGGAAACTTTAAAATAAAAGCGCTGGCAGAGACATCTTTGCCACCTCAGGGGCGATCGTACGAGGAGAAGTTCATGACGAAGTTCATGTTGAGATGCATGTTTTTTTTTTTTTTTGTATTTGTATTTGTTAGCTATCTGCTCTTCAGATGTAAAGCTGGTGGGTGGTGGAAAATGTCCAGATGTGGGTCAGATGACACCACTGTTTTCCATCATTTCCAGTTTGTTAAAAAAAAAAAAAAGAGCAGTACATTGAATTCATCTTATATTAATTTCCAACACGGCATTACTCTGAAGGTTGATGCTCTGTGTATGCTGTTTGGTGTTGGTATGTAGTGTTATTTTGGTGAACAGAGCTTCACCAAACACACTGTGAGCCTCTGTCAGCCTGTATTCTGCATTTTCAGAAGTTTCTCAGCAGGTAGAGATCTGCTGTGTTGCTTTATGGCACAAAACAGGAAGCAGGTGCAAACGGAGCTAAAGCTTTGAGAGAGTCTGCCAGCTTCAGGCAGATGGCAGAGGGAGCGAAAAATCACTTTCAATGTGTTTATGCTCCTCAGTGAAGACAAAGCTGCCAGGCAGAGAAAGAGAAAGCAACTTCCTCTTTGCAAAAAGAAGCAGTGAGGCTGATGGGAAATGAGAAACACCACCAAACACTACCACTGGTGTGAGATGAAGGCTACCAGTCATCTCCACCATGCTCTCATTTATCCATGGTACTGATAGTCTGCACTGAAACGAGTATATATGACCTCATATCAGAGACAAGTTTGGAAAATCTAAAACTCGAATTAGAAATGACGTTATTTTACAGAAGGTGGGAGGGTTTCTGAAACCGTGCTGCGACTTTGCATCACCAAAGCTCTCTATTTAAAAACAACAGTATTTCTGAGGTTGTGGACGGGCTGAAAGCAACACAAATGACACCATATAAGACAGGGTAGAAAAGCTAAAAGCTAAACCTCTCAATTTGAAATATGAAAATGTTTAATGACTGAATATGACAGTCCTCCTACATAAATAAAGGATAAATTAAATTTAAAAACTAATATTAGCTAAAACTGTCCACTGAAACCAGCACTCACTTTTATTATTTTGAGTGGAAAATGTTGTCACTCTCCACGGAAACCAAAAGTGATGACATTATTTTATTTATTATATAATCTCTCCACTGAAACCAAGAGAGGACAGAAAAGCTAAAGCTCTCCATTAAAAAATAGCAATTTTAGAGGTTTTATTTTAGTTTATTTTATTTTTTTACTGATTTTAAAACAACTGTTTATTTCCGAGGCGGTGGAAAAGGCTGAAGTTCTGTACTGAAACGAGTAGTCATGGCATTATTTTAGACAACGAGGGAAGGACGTGTCTATCTCCATTGAAACCAATAGTAAAGGCATTATTTCAGACGGGGTGGAAAGGCTAAGGCTCTGCATTGAAAGCGGCGGTGTTTGAGGTGTTGGAGGCAGGGTGCAGGCCGCTCTGGTGCCTGTTCACCATGAAGACAACCTGCCTCACAGGGAGCGATAAGCCGCCTTATCAACAGCCACTGTGCTGTCATTTCCACACTACTTTGTTCTGTGCATGGGCATGCATGGCTAATTATCCTGCAGTGCCACGCTTCACCTGCAGGTGGCAGGTTTGTCATGGGAATGTGCGAGCTGCTGCCACAGGGTAGCCTTACGCACACACACACACACACACAGAGCAGCAGCAGCAGTTACAGAGCATGCACAGCAGCTGGTGGATATTTAAACATTTGCCTATAAGTCTAATCCAATGCAAAGGTCAGTGTGCAGAGAAAATGAAAACTGAGCTGAACGAGAACGTCCAGTCACGTCTGAAAACCACGGTGAGGCCTGCTGTTTGTCCACCACGAGGAAATCCACATATTTTAAACCCCATTTTCAAGGAAGACCGCCTCTCATGGCGTTCTTAATAAACTCTGTCAATGTAATTTTTTTTTTTTTTTTTTTTTTAATGGAAAGAGCACCTGAGAGAGAAATCAAAATGCCAGCTGCAGCCTGTCTTTGGGAGTTGGTCTCATTGCATAAAAGGGGTTTTTATTGTAAAGTAGACCTTCAGGTATCAGACCTAATACAGTGGGTGCTTCTGTGCTGCATTACAGGCACTTGGGGTCGTTCCTCTGCTGAAATAAGATCAGTTTAATTTTAAAAGGGTAGAGACTGCTGCTGCTTTTTGTCTTTTTTCGCCTCCCCTCTGTAGCACTCTGTTGTGTTTACCTGTAAAGCACATTGCAGTGGACTTGACTTCTGCAAAATGTGCTGTATCAATAAAGTTTGGTCTAGTTTCACAGCCTGAAACAGTAAGTTGTTGGACAAGATGTTAACTTCAGTGCACAGCCTTAAATATTAATTAATGTAAGTTGCCTGGTGTGGCTTGATTTCGTCACTGCACCCAACATTTTCATTTATGATTTTTTATATGTGATGTAAAAGATTTTGCTCCTTGTCTATCTATCTATCTATCTATCTATCTATCTATCTATCTGTTTACTCCATAGCTGCCTCTGTCACAATCAAAAATACACGACTGCATCTTGTTAGAAAGACTTGTTTCTGCATTAATTTATGTCGCCATATCTGACAAAATAATCGTTTCCGTTCTTTTTTTTTAGTGATTAAGAACGTGCAGTTGCGGGTTGAATCTACTCTGTAATGGATTGTCTAATTTGCATGGAGGGTAACAATGCGGTGTGCTGTGGGCTGCTGTAGGATAACAAAAGGAAGAGGGGGAGGACGGAGGGGAGGAGGGGTGGATAAATTGAGGGGTGGATGGGTGGATGTAGCGAGGCTCTTTAAAACCGGCCTATCCCAGTTTTAAATGGATTTAGAGGCCCAACTGTACAATATGGTACAGTACCGTGTCTCTCTCTCTCTCTCTCTCTCTCTCTCTCTCTCTCTCTCTGGGTCCGTGACGTCGCCGGTCGTGGCCCCGCCCCCGCCCCCTGGTTGCCACAGAGAGTCTTGAGGGTCCTGCTGTGTGCTCTCACTCCCTCCATAATACAGCGGGATACATATACTGTCCTTTTTATTTTATTTATAAACTAAAAAAAAAAAAACAAACAAACATAAAAAGACCAATAAAGAAATAAAACAAACAAGGGGACCAGAAGAAAATAAGACTTGGGAGCGCGGGTGGCGGTCGACATTCATGTTTGTAATCTTGTGGAAGTGAAGGTAAGAAGGCGTTTTCTAATTGACGGACGTGCGCTGGAGAGGGTCGGGGTGTTCATCACGGAGCCTGCACGGTGCGCGCTTGTGCTATTTCCCCTCTTTTCCCTCTGTCTTTTCTCTCTTCTCTCTCTCTCTTTCGCTGGGTTATCCGCTCCGGTGAGGGAGGCAGCCTGAGAGCGAGGATCCTGTGCAGAAGTGGCGGCTCCTCTGCTCTCCCTCTGCGGTCAAATCACATCCGAGGCACGTTGGACGCTGCTGCGCATTGACAGGCGCTCCGATCCGCCGCTGATGCACATTTAACACCGGGAAATATTTCACACGCGTCGGGGCTGCGGCGGCGCACTTGGTATTTGATTTGCTC
Source organism: Myripristis jacobus (assembly GCA_900302555.1). Lineage (NCBI taxonomy): Eukaryota > Metazoa > Chordata > Actinopteri > Holocentriformes > Holocentridae > Myripristis > Myripristis jacobus. The sequence continues at coordinate 3,869 of OMLB01019512.1, forward strand.
ATGAATACAGGAGTCCGCTAAGTTGTATTGTGGCCAGTCAGAGCGGCTGTCAGGCTGCAGGCCGATAACACAACACACACACACACACACACACACACACACACACACATCCCTCAGTGGAAAGACGCACATTTGTTCCAAGTGTGCGTTTCACTGCAAAGACATTGTGCTGCTCCCTGGCCGGTGTGCCCGGCCCCGCGTTACGTATCACAGCACTTATCATCATGGCTCTTCTTCCTCTTCTTCTTCCTCTTCTTCTTCTTCTTCTCGGTGCGCGTGTTTGCAGTGTGATGCAGAGTGCAGTAGGACAGTGCGTGCGCCTCTCAGACTCACATTGTTCTGCTGCCTCCCCCCCGTGCACGCGCGCATGAGGTGGTGGAGGAGGTGTGTGTGTGTGTGTGTGTGTAATGTGTGTGTGTGGGTGGGGGGGGTGATGCGGAATGACCATGCACTCGCACAGTGAGGAACAATCGGTGGCGCGTGCCAAGCATTGAAACAGTAGCCCCTCATTTGAATAGGCCATTATGAGAGGGGAAAGGAGGTGGGTGGCTGGGGGGGCTATGGAGGGGCGATGGACTCCTTGTGCAGACAAACTACACAGAAATCCTCTGTTTGTTTGTTTTTGTTTAGTGTTCCTGCCTATTTTTTTTTATTCATGCGTGTGTATTTTGTTTATCTGAATCCTAAATACATTTAGGAAACAAAGGATGCTTTATGCAAATAAAACTGTAAGGTCCTACTGCTGCACTCAAGGACTAACATAGGGGAATTAAAGTGAAAAGTAAGTCCAAAAGGGGCTTAAGAAACTCACTCAAAACAACTATGCATCGCCATAGAAAGACTGGAAGTCACATGAGAATTTTTTAAGGTTAACAGATAGATTTTTGGTAAGGCGTCTAAATTTTCATATCTGCCACAGTGAATTTAAGAAACCAGCATACTACTGCTACCTCCACTACTACTACTGCTAATGAAACTTCCATAATTATTGGGAAGGACACTGATGCTACATAAAAATCTAGTTTAAATATAAAAGTGCTCTTGTGAGAGTCAGAGTGAGACTGCCTGATCTTCCCGCTGTTGCCCATGCATTTTTAAAACTATGCAATGGTTTTTAAAAGTTTAATAGTTGCATGAGCCCTTATGAGTACCTTGAAATTTACTTGGCAAAAAAAGGAACGTGGAGATTTAATTAAAGCCACAAAAACTGGAAAAATGAAACGTTTATTGAGAAAGCAGCAGCATGGGACTCCTCCTGGTACTGTGGAGAAACTCCAGCTGCTTTTATCACGCTGTACCGAACAAGCAGAAAGACACTGTGCTGGTTCAGGAAGCTGAACTGGAGAACGACCCTATCCCACACAGGGGTCGCAGGTCACGGTCGGACACAGCAGCAGCCCTGCAGGTGGTGGGAGTTCAGTCTTTTTTCGCCTTGCCCAAGGACCCTTCAGCAGGGCAGATGCTCTCTGATAAAGGGGCTTAAACCCGGGTCCTCTGGCTGAAGGACAGATCCTCTAACCAGGATGCAGATCTGCTGCCAACGTGAAGTACATGTGTGTTTCCAAGGCAACATCTCCTGGGAAACTGTCAGTTTCTCCAAAGTTGCCATTGGCTGTTTCCAGAAGCTCCAGTGCTCCATTCCTGTGAGGAGTCAGGAAGTAGTGGTGAACATTTGTGGACAGGATTTTGATGTTATGAATTTGTTTTGTTCACTGTAAACATCTCATGAAAAGACTGACAGCCTGTGATATCTAACTTCAGGTTTTTGCTCTTGTGCCTGCCAAGTTGCTGCAATTGAGAAACACAGAGGGACGTATAAATAGAGAGAGATTTAGACGTGAAGATTTAGACCTCATCCATTCACATCTGTCAGAATATCCACCGCCTTCTCCTCGCTGCACACAGATCCACCAGGACAAAGAGAGAGTGTGTGTTTTGGTGCAGCAGGCAGGTCAGAGCATTTAGCTGACGCTTTTACATTTCAAGGTCAAAGGTGGAAATGGTGCATCATGGTCTAAATGAAAATCTTTGTAGGTGATGTGTCCCTCATCTGCTGCTTGACCTGTCTTCTGTCAGGGTAAATGGTTTGAGCTTGGTTAGCTGTTAACTGTCTGAGCTCGGTTCAATGCTTTGGGCTCGCAGTTTAGAAATATCAGTTACATTTCCACCAAGGCGAGCCTCCAGCCTCCTGAGATCATCCACCGCTTTTTATTTAAGTTGTAGGAGAGCATTTGTGAGAACTACGTCGTTGATTTTCTGTGTTATTCATCACACAATGGTGGTTTGTTTTTTCAAGTTTTTGTCTGGATTTAAGTGAACAGTCTTACTTTTCTGCATACCCACAGATCAGTATTCTTAGATTTTACTGCTGTCCCAATTACATTCCTCGTTTGGACAGGACAACTGATGCAAACACATTCAAAACGCTGTATGATATTGATGAGAAATGGAAAAATTCATGCTGGTGGTCGATCACTCAAGCAGCAAGGTTACTGCGGATGCTCTGAAGCCCTTCAGTTTTGGTGATTAATGTGTTGAGGAACTTTTCCCTCCCCTCTGATGCCATTTGTGTAGCTTGTCTTGTTTGGCACTGCAGACCTTGTTAAGCATGTGCCGCTATTCTCCAGCGACGAAGGGGTTAAGGTCTTTACAGCTCCTCTTTATCCCCCCTCCCCGCCTTCTGCTAGGGGACAGGAGGGCTGCAGGAGAAGAGCCTCTCCCAGGATAAAGCCTTATGTTCGGGCCTGCTTAGCTCCGCTCCAAAATAACACCACTTTTCCCCTGACCTGGCCATGTGCTTGGTAGGAGGGCTGGGGACGAACGACAGCCTGCCTGCTAATCTCCTTTGCCTCTTCATCCTCTTCCTTTCTCCTCTAGTTGGGCTGCATCTCTCTGTTTCTGAAGGCAGCGGCACATTAGAGACAAAATCAAACTCGCCATCGAACTGCTGTTGAATGCATTTTTGAACACTCGCTGCAAATTGATGTGTGTTTGTTTGTGACGGTCCACGTTGGGATGGGGGAGCTTTCAGTTTGTTGGGTTAAGTGTGAAAACGGGAGGAGACGAGGAAACAGAAAGGAAATATGCTTGTAACTGTGAACCCAAAATTAGTCATGCATGCATTTCATCATGCAATTGTTGACGCTCAGTTTGAGATTTCCCTCCAGGCAGTTGTTATTAGCTCAGTGGCGTTGTAATTCCGGCTTTCACGATCCTATAAGTCAACAGTGCCTTGCACAACTTCAGCAAAGGGCCTCAGACTTCATGTTAGAAATGAGCAGAGAAAAGACAGACTAACTGGATCATTGTCTATCATTGTCTTAATTGATGTAGCTGGATCTTTTTCACTGCGGTCAGCAAGAACAAACAGTTCTACAGGTGATGAGGTATTGTTTGCATCGTTTGGTTTGGTCTTTTTTTGTTTTCTTATCATCAATGGACAGAGAGTAACGATGTTGTCATGTTAGCAAATGCAGCTACACCACAACGTAGTCAGTTCAGGTGGTCGGTCCTGGTAGGAGGGTTCATAAAGTTTCTATCCAACAATCCCGACCACACAGGAGGAGCTCTCTCTCTCTCTCTCTCTCTCTCTCTCTCTCCTCTCCCTGTGTAGCCTATCTCTGTCTCTATCTCCTTGTTTAAGAGTCCTCGTCTCTCTCCTGTTTCTTTGAGTCTGCCCTCTGCATTCCTCTCTGCTCTCAGCCTCTCTGGATGAGCTTTTCTCAATCTTCACTTTTGTATTTTCTTGCGTGGGTTGGATTTTTTTCTATCCATCTTTCTCTGACTGCATTTTCTCCTATCTCTGGATTTGCTTCTTTCGCTCTTCCTCGCTCCCTCGCTCTCGCATGTTTCTGTCCTCTTCCTCTTTTTTAAAAAAAATTCAAGGTCTGAATCTTTTCTCTAAGACATCTGTGTTTCTTCAGCCTGTAGCTGTTTTCTTTCAAATCGCCTTTCACAACGTCTCTCTCGCACTCGATTGAAAGCACTTCAATCTACTTTTAACAATGCCGCCGTCGATCTCCCCCTACAGTCGCTGTCTGTGAAGGAGGCAGTATGTTCAGTGCTTTTCTATGGCCTTGGTGAAACTGCCTTTGTGGAGTGCCGTGAGCGGTGGAGCCATACATTGTTGTGTTTCAACTAAATGACATCCATCTCATATGTGTCTTGGTCCACAGCACAAGCAAGGCCATGTCAAAGCGTCTGTAGGACATGGTGTCAAATGAAAAGTGTAGTAAATGAAGTAAATGATAGTCAGAAGCTGAATCACTTGACTAGCACATTAAATGCATAGGAACTGATGTTGGTAAAATTGTTCCAGAGATCTGTTGTGGTCACACTGGTCCATGCTGACGCACATGGCAGACTGGTGCAGGTAGACAAGACATTTTCCTCATCATATATACATCCTTTCAATCACTGTGCATTAAAGTGTGTGTGTGTTAATCTTGCTTCGTTTCTGTTGCCTTAGTTCAGTCTTAGTTGCAGTTGTCATATAATTGCTGAATGGTTCCTGCATGTTAGAAACGGCTGTTTATCCCTATGGATTTGTCATGAGCACACTGCGACAAAACATCCATGACCGGAGTTGCAGACTCGATGATGTACCAGCCTCTCTTGCTCTAACATCCAACCTTTGCTCACATGTTGCTGTGTCCTAATTTAGTATCACCTGTGTGCTGATACATACCAACATGGTTTTATCACTAACAGCAATGAAGACATGTTGAGTGGAAGGTTTCGGACAGAGAACTAAAGTTGGTGTGCTGAAGGTGAATAAAGGGCCACGTTATCAAAATATAACCTGTTAGTTCCAGGATTTTGACTGCATGGTCAGTCTTTCCTGAACATTGATCCACCCTGGGAAATGATGCATGCCATATCTCTACTTTTTTTTCAAATTAGACTTATTGGTCTGAAGGCGCTCCAGTATTTGTCTTTATGTCGTACACAACATTTGAGATGCCAGTGATCAGATTTTGATGCAAGTTAAGGGAATGATGCATCTCTTTTTTTTGTTTTGTTTTGTTTTTTTTCTTTGCTTCAAATGTTTTCTCACTTTCACAAAATTACAATGGTAAGTCCAGAGGGAAGCACTGTCAAAACCTTGGAAAATGATGCATCTCACGGTTGCATTTCAGCATTCATAACTGCACTGATTGGCTGAATGGGAAACAGCTCAGATGTATGTTGCTAATTGGTCCAGACAGGAACCTCATCATGCGTTGGAGTAGACATCTCTCCTGTCGCCTCTTTAGCCTCAGCGTCTTACAGCAGGGTGAGCGTGTCAAAGTTGCTTCGGTCCAGACCCTTGAATCCGCCCGCCTCGCCGAGTTGACGGATTCTGATCCGCCATCATGACATGAAACAGCGGCTTCTTGGTTGAAAAAGTGATTATCCAGTGAGTGCTGTGGGAGACTAATGATGAGCCAGTCAGCACCATGGGCGGGACTAACACCATCCTGAAGCTGACAGACTTAAAATGATGTTAGAGTCAGGCAGTTTCTTGGTCTCTTGCGATTGGTTAGAGGAAATCAAGTCCCCCTCCCTCATGGAAATCAGTCATAGTGCCAGTCTGAAGATGGAAATGGGCTGGAATGAGTTGATGATTCTGTTTGATAATCAGACAAAGAGTAGAGTTGAATCCAGTGGGAATCTAAACATCATACCAGCCACTAACGCTGCTGTGCTCCCTCGCCTTTTGGCTGAACGACACAAAGCTAAGCTGTGCCGAGACCATAATCAGCCTGTAGGCTCTGTGTTTGAAAGCCTGCTGAATGAAGAGTAGGCCTGTATTCTCAGTGGGGAATCATGATCAGTCAAACCCTGCTACATTTTAAATCAGTCTGTTTTACCAGCCTAACCCTAACCCTAACCCAGCATTTAGATTTGGAGTTTGAGTTTTAAAGTTGGTGAAATAGTGGGAGTGCCTGTTTAAAATTGTGTTTTATCAGCTTCTCTGGCTGCGGGACAGAAAAATTAACTCTCTGTCGTGTCCGTATCAGCACTCACTATGACCTGCCACCATGGTACGTACCTGCCATGTGGGACATCATGTTATCATGGTGGTGTATTTGTCTGTACACATTCTTGTGGGCACAGTAACTCCATAAAAACACACGATAGAAACGTCATACTCACACCACAGGTTCCTCTTATTAAAGTACTTAATCTGATTATATTGTGGAGCACCTTGCTGTATAAATTTACATATTAATGAGGAAAGGAGATTTTATTGAAACTACTGTGCCCCCTTATGATACGGATCCAGTATGTATAATATATGAACACCACCCATGTGCTACACCAAGACAAGTATGTCGACATTGAAATATATATTAATTAATGCATTAATTAGCTGAATTAATAACCTCATTAGCACAGCTGGCTATGCTTAATATATCACGGTGATTATAGCGGGACATTAGGCAGCTCAAGTGCCTCTTGTTTAGCATTTGGTGTGGAGCTAGCGGTGCTGCGGAAGCCTCTCTGTGTTCGTCTGCCTCTGCCTAATGTGCAGCTCGCTCATGCTCAGCACTTGATTAGCTCTGCCTGCTGAGTGCAAACTGTTTGATTAGCATTGCCTGGGGGAATGTGTGGTTCCCTGGCCTTTATAGTACGAGCATAAAACAAGGAGGGGTCAAGCATTGTGAATGTAAACAGATTCATGCAGCCAGCAGGACCTTTTGATACGGGAGATTAGCAGGGGAAGTGCGCTGGATGTTAGCAGTTGATCATTTAAATAACAAGGTGTCTGTTGATGTGTGTAACCAAGTGAACTGTGGACAGTTCAGCCAGGCAGCTAGCAGAAATTCATGTAGTGATTTGACATTTGGATGTCAGGTTTCCCCCATCAGTCGAGCTTCCTCTCGCTCATTTCAGCCGCTGATCCTGCTCCCGTGCGGGCCTGCTGCATTCTGACGAAAATGTAAATGATCACACATACAGTCATTTGGGTTTATCGCTGCCCAGCTCATCCATGTCTTTGTTAGTTATCTTTTTATTTGCGTTTTCCCATCAGACTCAGACATTTTTACAAAGCTCTTTGGGGTTTCTTTCTTTCACCAGCGCAAGACTGCGTTCCTTTCTTCTTCTCTAGTTTTTATCTTCTCTCCAGAAAAGCAAATAAACTAAACCTACACCTTCAGACAGGCGTGGGCGATGACAGAGGTGTGGTTTTGTTACATATTCTCAGCGGTAGAAATCTCTTTGGAGCTCATAGCAACTGAGATAAAACCACAGAGAGCCATTCAGTATCTCTATGTGAGGAAAGTACATTGAAATGTGCAGCTGAATTGAAGTTGAAATTGCAATCTGAAGCCTTGAGTTAGGAAAATATACCCTGATATCCCTGTATAAATATACAGGGATATCATCAGTGCAATTCCATAATTAATAATTGTGTGAATTGCTTATACTGAAATGTTTGGTAGTTAGATAGTTAGTTCCTGGTGTGGCGTATCAGCACTCCCACTGCATGTGATTAGTCACTGCCTTTGAACGTGCATTGTGCACCATGCACCAACATGATGGAGAAGCATCAGAGAAATGTCATATAGAGCATCTTTTCTAAAATGCAATGAAGTGGAAAACACATGAACAGTTTTTTAGAAATTTGTAAACAAAGACTACAACGAGATGAAGACAGTAAGAAAGAATAGGAGGCTCCTTAGCTGCTGCTACTTTGAGAAATTTGGTACTGAAAAGAGTAGAAATGAGAAAATCCATGTTATGGTACAAAAATGCAATGAAATATTTTTGTTTCTTGAAACTGAAGCAAACAGTTGATTTTTGACTGTTGTCACAATACTAATGATTGGGGGAATCTTTTTCTGCCATAAATGCACAGTCCTAGCTGACATGATGTTAGATGGGCCGGTTAAGGTCTTAATAGGAGGGTTAAAAGCAGTAATGCAGTGAAGGTATTATTCCTGTGTAGCTGAAAGGGCAGACGATAGGCTCCTTTCAGTTCCTATGGGACGATGAAAGCTGAAGTCATGGTGCTATACTGCGCTCTGGATAAAAGTGTCAATCAAACAGCATATAGTGTGTGTCGTGTTATTGTGGGATACATAGGCACCGTTGAGTACTGCTCCCTCTGTGTAATTACCTTGATATCTGTGGCAGACTGGTGCTGCCTGGCGGCCATACTGTTGTGTGCTCAGTGCTCAACCATTGGAACCAGAGAGTCCCTGCAGAGATCAGCTATATAATACTGCTGGAGCCGAGCTCAGCTCCTCCACTCCTCCGCTCAGCTCCCCAAAGCCCCAGACTCCCCCCTCCTCCTCCTCCTCCTCTTCCTCCTCCTCTTCTCCATGAGTCTCTCTTTTTTCCCAATCTCCGACTTCCAGTATGACTGATAGATAGCCAGCTCCGGTCATCTGGGAGCCAAGGCTGTATTAGAGACGGACAACTCAATCTGGTGCAGCTGACCGCTGATTCCTCGCAGCCTGTTGCCAGGCAGGAGGTCAGAGCTGTTAGTTGCCTGTAGCAGAAATGATACGCTAAGCAATTTCACGGGCACTGGTCCCAGCAACAGGCAACGCAGTGAGAGATGAGGGTCAAATTCCTACTCACATATTTCCTGGCAGCAAGATGCTCCTGTGTGGTCGAACCAAAAAAAACAAAACAAAAAAAACAAAGCAAAAAAAAACAACAACTGGGGAACAGTCTGAAAGTAAGAGTACCTTAGCAGGTTTATAAGGCAGACCTGACGTGAGGTGTGCAGTGCGCCAGTGGCTTGGCTTACCTGGAGAGCATCTACTACACCTGTTATTGCAGCAGCCCAAGTTTTGATTCCTTTCTCGGCCCCTGCAGC
>OMLB01019517.1:6292-17324 GCA_900302555.1 Myripristis jacobus
TGCTCTATGTGTGCATGTGTGAGTGTGTCTTTGTGTGTATTTGTGTGTTTATGAGGGGTATAACCTTGGCACGGCATTTTATGACACCCAATCATGTGTTATTCAGACATGTTGTTCTGGATTGCAATTGGTTAACGTTTGACTTTTCTTGCTGCTGCCAGCCTGTACAGCAAGAGCAGCTCGTGTTAGGAGGGAGAGAGTTCCCATACTATATTTAAAATACAATTTCTACAGACACACATTAGGCCTATGCACCACTGAAGCTGTTTTATCCAGTCTTCAGATTTCTGATGCAACTAGTCTACTAAACAGGCATGAAGAGCACCGAATGCAGTCAAGGGAATAATTTCACATTTATAATTATGGGAATTTCCCTGTTGATACATGCAACTAAATGCATTCAAATAGAGTCTGCTAGGGTTTTTTTTTAGATTATGAAAGTCTCAGATATGTGTCTCAGATATGTCTCAGAGAGATCAGCATCCATATAGCAACTTCACTCGAGCAAAGTGTCACCATGCTTCACTGCTGTGACACCTCACTTTGTTTCATACACATATTGCTATACGATGTTTGCGTATACTGTAAGCCCATGTGGCCTCGACACTTATATAGAGACACAAAATGACATCACAAAGCAATGTTTCATTTTAGTAGAACATTTTCACTTTCCAGCACACATATTTCTGTAGACGTTCAAGACATCAAACGTTCACTGCCCCGGGGATCTGCTGTTTTCATCTTTTCCACAGTTCTCAGTACTGATAATTACCAACTTAAGGCAAAATTCTTGGGGAAAAAAGTTGAATAGACAAAAGACAGACCCAGGATAGAAACTGAAATATTACCTGGATCTTCTGTGCATTTCCCTGTTTATAAATTAGAGGCACAGAATACATTTTAGAGTTAGAATAACAAAGAGTTGCTGTCTCTCTCTCTCTGTTTCCCTCTTTTTTTTCCTGTCTCTCTCCCTGTCAAACACAAACACAAACACACATGCAGACCCACTAAGTAAACCACTAATATCAGCTGTCTGTTTGCTTTAGCTGTACAGAATGAAAGAGACCGCATCAGTTCCCGCAGGAGCAACCCTGACTCCCAAGACCTGCCACCCATCACCGTCCTGGCCCAAGCAGAGTCACTGTCCCAACAGGTAACAACCCTCCACCTGTGTGTGAGCATGATAATAAATACTGTGGTGTGCAAACAACGTATTTGTGTGCGAGTTTCTGTTTGTTTTATTAGTGAGCACACTATGCATAACTGAATTAAAGACTGGAATTATTATTGCTCTCCTTTTATCTCTCTCTCTCTCTCTCTCTCTAGATCAGTAGTCCAACAGGTATAGATGTGTCAGAACAGAAATCAGCCTCAGTTGGAGATGTATGTGACTCTATGCGACAGCAGCTATTAGTGTTGGTGGAATGGGCCAAATACATTCCTGCCTTTGGAGAACTGCCACTTGATGACCAGGTAAAAGAGCGATGATGCATGATATGGCGACACCTTGTCTAAAAGTGCGCTCGTAGTGGACAAAGAATGTAATGCCCGTGTTAGTAGGAGGAAGTGGCAGTCTTTTTTTTTTACAATGTGCCCACTGAGTTTTCAGTCTGACCAAAAACAGCTCACTCTCACGATCTAAGTCTGGAGGTGAAACACCATGTTTTCAACAGAATCATGTCACACTTGGTTTTAAAGCCACTGCAACATTTTTTAGTCTCAGACAAGTCAGCTCCTCCTTAATTAGCCAGTGTGCCTGCAGGTGATGGCATGTGCAACATTATACATAACATGTAGGAACTGACACACAAAGTTCTATTTAATTATAATTGTGTTTTTAGTTTTCAGTTTTCAGTGTCAGATCTACCAAAAAGATCTCCCCCCCCAAAAATTTGGCTGTTACTTTAAATCAGCAAAGGGACTGGATAATTTAGTCAGCTAGAATTTGAAACCAACTTCAAGTGTCTTCTTGTATCAGTTAAACACAATACATGCATGATTCTCAGCTACTAATGTGTGGAGGGGTGAAAACAGGCATTTACACTGTTGGTGTTGTTTGTTCTTTGTTCATTTCCCTGTGTGTGTGTGTGTGTGTGTGTGTGTGTGTAGGTGAGCTTGCTCAGGGCTCATGCAGGTGAGCACCTTTTGCTCGGGGTCGCCAAGAGGTCGATGCCATATAAAGACTTCCTGCTTTTAGGTAAGAGCTGACCAATACGAGAGCATCTATTTTTTTTTTTTTTTTTGTAATTCAGAGCAATCAGGTGGTTCAGCGCTCAAGTGTGAGGTCAGGTCCAGTGTTGTGTTAGCTGAGAATGATTAACTAAAGCTTTCTCTATGTTTCTTTGTGACTTCAAAAAAAAAAAAACGTAGCCTATTCTCAAAATGGAATAAGTCACACCACTTGGACAAAAACCAATATCACACACATATACACATACACGTATACACACACATCAACTAACAGGCACCCACACAGACAGACTCACACATCTTTGTATTCATATACTTGTTAAGATCCTCTAGTAACCCCACCCTTAACCTTCACCACAGATGTCTGCTAATGATAGATAACCATAAGCTCTAATAATAACAGTCGACTGTAGAAGTAAGCTTTGAGAAATATAAAGAGATAAAAAAAAAGCAAAAGTACTTCCTTTATTCTATTGGCAGCAGTCAGCAGCACAAGACACACAATGCATACTTCAATAGCATACACGAAATATACATTATTAAAGTAGTATTCTCTGCTTACATTTTTGCCGATGATGTTCAAGTTCAAGTTTGCTATGGCTGCCAAGTTGCGTGAAAGGGAGAGCTGTACCCTGCCCAAGTCCATAATGTGCCAGTGACTGGTGGTGAATGAAATTTCATACAATTTTATTCTAGACCTTTTTTTTTGATGCCCATGAATGACACTGCCTCACACAATATCATAATTCCTTTAAACACACAGGCACCAATGTTGTCTTGTCTGCAGGTAATGGCTGTGTGATCCAGAAGAACAGTTCTGAGCTGGAGATCTGCCGGGTGGCCAACCGGGTGCTGGACGAGCTGGTCCAGCCCTTCCAGGATATTCAGATCGACGACAACGAGTACGCAGCACTCAAAGCTATCGTCTTCTTTGACCCAGGTAATGATGAAAGGAAAACATAACACATCAACAAACCGGCCATGGGCCCAAGACCTTCTCTGAAAGGGTAACAGTGATCCTTTAGATTAAATATGATAAACTACTACTAATACTCTGACCAATTTAGGATTTGGATTTAGCAGTCTTATTCTACTTTTAATCAACAATAAATGCTGCTCTTGTGTTTTTCGGTTGGGGTTGATTTGGCAATATGATTGGTCTTCATTTTGACAAACTTGTTTTGAAGTTAGTGATTTGTGGGGAAAAGCCTATGTGCCCTAAAACTTATGTTTTTGGGTAGTAATTCATATTTGTATTTCATGAAATAAATAAATTCTTCAGGAGAAACTCTCATACCTACTGCCGTTTTGTAGGTTAACAAAACATTTAAAAATGCACTTTACTGATTGCAACACTGTCCTATCATCCAGACGTTACTATTTCCATGTAGTTTATTCTTGTCTTTTTGAACCAGACATGCTGTCATGTTATTTGTCCAACACATAGCAAGAGAGAGATAAAGATCGAGACTATTACAACACTGTAGATGCAGATTTTGAAAGCTTGATCTTGCGTAATCTGGATCAGAATTCCCCAGTCTGATCATGTTGGGAAAACCAGCTCACAATCAGTGAATTCTGACTGTAGTGATTTAGTTATCTGGACGATTATAATCCAGATTAAAACTTTTGAAAAACTGGGCTCAGTTTACTTTTGAGGTGGTAGGTAGAGGTGAGGTAAAATTTTTGACTGTGTACCCTGTTTTTTTCTGCTTTTCTCACACAACAACAAAACTGTGAACATTACTTTCCTCTGCCATATTTATAAGTGCAAGGTTAGTTAATGGCTAATTTTGGCAAATGAAATCAACTTGCATTGTGGTTAGGTTAAGGTCATGAAACCCTTGGTTGAGGGTAGGTATCTACTACAGTTTGGTTAAGGTTAAGGGATTCAGGTAGAATTGGAGAACTAATTACAAAATGAAAGTGAAACTGAGGAACCCAGGCTGCTGGAGTTGAGGGCATACAGCTGTGAAGCCCTTTGACCTTCACACTCACTTCACCTGCACTATTTCAATGTCAAACCACTGCCTGATTTTTTGTGTCACATTTCATGGAAGCACATAATGTGCTTTGGCAGACACCGTGTTCATTTTCACTGAAATTCCAGACTAGGCCATATACATAACACTTCTTGCAGGATTCATTACACCATTTGTGCCCTTGTTTTAGTGTCTGGCTTGTTTTTTGTGTCTACTGATGCAGTCACTTTTCCATCATTTTATGTCAACAAACATATCTCATCTGAATTGTCCAATCAGTCATTGGCATAGATTTTACATATTCCTGTTCTGTTGACATACAAGGCCAACATACACCAGCAGCCCATATATGAACATAGCATACAAATCCTTTCCATTCTTTGTAAATTTCTGAAAATATATTCATTTATTGAAAAAATGAACCTCTTCAGATAAATAATCTTCTTTTCAAATTATGAGAATGAAAAAAAATAGAAGAGAATGGGCAGAAAACTAAACAAGACTAAAAACCAATGCAATGGGAAAAACTATTACATCAGTGAATGGTAAAAAATAGCAAACCCTTATTTAAATGATACCCTTGTCCTGTAACCTTCATAATTTCTGTCCAGATCTCTCTACTCCCAATGAATCCTATCCATCTGGTTATATCTCCATTCCAAGTTATGTCCCAATCCCTCCATCCCTCCTTTATTTCCCATTTCCCATTACCAGCCCCCCTTTCTCTCCCTTGACTAAATCCCCTCATTTTGCCTTCATGCCCCAGTTTGACCATCATCATTCCATCAACGCTGCTCATATCCTCAGTTCCATCTCTCATAACTGTGCTCATTCTCACCTTCTTGTCCTTCAATCCCTCCCGCCACCTCTTCCTCCTTTGACCCATCCCTCACTTCCACGCTTTGCCTTCCAATTTCCAGATGCAAAATCTTTGCGGGACCCATCGAAAATCAAGGCCATGCGTCTGCAGGTAGGTGCAGCATTTGACCCTCGCAGCTTGCCAATCACAGTTTTCTAGTCATTTTAATTGTATTATTGTATGTTGATGGCAAAGAGTCTGTTTTTTACATTTTACATCGCACTTTTAGACATTGGTTTGCCACATGTATTTGTATTGACTTACAAGAGGAATAGAACAATACATTCACACTTGTGGATTAGCAATATTATCCATAATGAGGAGAGCTGGGGTCAAAACAGCAGCTGCAAAAATATTGTCTCCCTAGAGTATTTAAACATCAATGCATTGAAAGGAGAGAAATAAGTTGTGTTGTAAGCCTGTGGATAAATTCTGTGTTCCCATTTGCAATTGGAAACTAACGACCATGAATTGGTCCCAGCTCTACCTTAAAGCACGTCAGCTTTAGGCCTTGACATAAAGACAAGGAATTAACTAACAGACTCTTGCATTATACATAATTCTGCATAATTCTCCACCCACCTTCAGGCAATATCACAGTTTACATAATTTCACATACTGCCTGTGTGGTGTGATATGTTTTGATATGTTTTTAGTAATTTTCCTCAATGCAGAATGTTGAGAATTCATTCAAAATTTGTTGCATCTGACATTTAAATGCCAAAGATATTTACAGTAATGGCTGGAAAACATGCACTTGTGAAATCGCTGGCTCTCAACCACATGCCACTGAGGTTCAAAAGTATGCTGATTTTCATTAGAACCAAACACTACACCAGCCTAGTTGAGCTCCCTCTCCTCTAGAGGAGGGTACGCAAATCAGCTGGAGCTGACGTTGACTGAAATGAAAACCTGCATGCTCTTCGGCCTCAGCGGCGCATGACGGACAACCACTGTCTTCAACAGTTTTAAGTGAAATGAGACCAGGCCTGCTGAACAAATCTGACTCGTGGTGTGTATGTGGCGTCTGTGTGCAGATCCAGATGAGCCTGGAAGATTACATTAATGACCGTCAGTATGACTCCAGGGGTCGTTTTGGAGAGCTTCTGCTCCTGCTGCCCACCCTGCAGAGCATCACATGGCAGATGATCGAACAGCTCCAGTTCATTAAGCTCTGTGGCCTGGCCAAGATAGACAACCTGCTGCATGAGATGCTGCTGGGAGGTGAGACAGGGCCCGTACCTGTGCTTATACTGTAACAGTGCTGGTGGTAACCTGAAGGAGGAAAAATAATCTGCCCTTCAGCAAGAATCTTAACCCCCACATATCGTAGTGGAGCAGCTCAGTGGCAGACAGACAACTGTGGATGTACTGAGCAGCTCCCAGGGGTGAATTTATGGAACAGTATGGATGTGAAGCGATGTGAGGCAATGTGATGCTAAAAAGAGCACTCTCATCCTCCTAGGTAAATAAAGGACAGAAAAGTAAAGATATGGAATAATGCAGTATAATCCACCAATACATTAGGCAAGCTCAAAATAGACAACCTGCTGAGATGCTGCGAGGAGGTTAGACAGGCCTGGATCTGCAAGTACATCTAAACATGTATAAATAGGAAAGCCTGAAGTGTAAGCTGGAATACTAAAAACAAAAACTGGTATGTAATCGGGTCAGTTCAGCATGGAGCAGAGCTGGTTTCGTAGATTTCTGAGCTGTTTCAAGCCGAGGTGAGGCGGTGTAACATGATTAACCTACACGTCTGTCTGAAATGGAAGAAAAAAAAGTATTTTACAAATATCTATACAAGCTGATATTTTGATTCTGTTTTGAGTGGTTGTGCTTTGTGCCCAGGCCTCACTTCAGACCCCACCCACTTGCACCACCCAGCCCACACCCAGCTGGCTCAGGACCCCCTCACTGGACACACACTGGTAATCAGTGCGATGCCGGTCACACACACTCCGCAGATAGGTAAGACCCACAGAATGAACAACGCACTTCAGTCTCATATGAAACTCACAAGTGTGTACCGCTTGGGCATGCCTGAATGCACACATTTATACAGACAAGCACAAACTCTCTCTCTCTCTCTCTCTCTCTCTCTCTCTCTCACACACACACACACACACACACACACACACACATGCACAGGAACACAGGAAACATCATTACAAATGTTCCTATAGCAAGTCAGGCAAATTTTATGCAAATGTCACACATCCGAATTAGATTTACCATTAGATCAACTGAAGCGAAGAAACAGAAATCCCAAATGTCAAAAAAAGAAGAAAAGAAAAACCCAGAAACTAAATAATTAAATAAATACATACATACTACTACTACTGATATTATTATTAGTATCATTGTTATGCATACATAAACTCAGCAAAATTACACCAACTAATGTAATCGTAAACATGAGAGCAACAGTGGAAATGACATTTTTTGATGGGTGGAGGTGGACAGACAATTTATAGCGTATAAAAGTACATTGTTTTTCTATTGACAAAAAAAAGTCGTGCAAAATCTTGAGTTTAAAATCTTTTTGCGATTCCATTCATATTTTATATATAAAAAAATGTTCTCTCATCTGTTTACGTCTCTCTCTCCTTGTTTTAGCTGCCTCCCCAGACACCCCCATCCCATCTCCCCCTCAGGGTCCCGGCCCGGAGATGTACAAAGCCTTCCCGCAGCCTCTTGGTCCTCCGGCCAGCCCCTCGCCTCCTGCACAGACACACCCCTGACTTCTGCAGTCATCTTAACTGTCTCCACTATGGAAAGAAAATATCAAATGAAATCCATGTTCTGTATCTCAGGTCAGCGTTTACCCAGCCTCATCCCCTCGTAAGCTACGTCTCGTCTTCGTCGTCATGCCGCTGGCTGGTGTCTAAACTGAGCTACATGACTGCAGCAATAAACAAGGCACAATTAAAGGTGCTATTCATAGCATATTATATCATAGGGAGATTAATTTTGATGCCTTGGTATGCTTACTGTAAACAAACAAAACCCTGCTCAAGATTATTGGCAGCCATCTTCCTGTTTTTGTGTGCTTTGTGCTTTAAAGCAGTGGTTCTCAAATGGGGGACGTGGACCCCTAGGGGTATGCTGGAGTACTGCAGGGGGTTTGTGAGATTTTTTTTCTAAATGTTGACTTAAAAAATATTAGTCATGAAAGTGTCAAGAGAGTGTGTCTCTGGTTTAAATCTGCTGGCTGTCGAGCACAGATGTTTGCTCACTTTGACCAGGAGGTCACACAAAAATCAAGGAAATACGATATGGCGATACGGCTGAAAATAAGGAGATAGAAGTGAAAGAGAAGCAAAAACAGAAGCAACAAAATCTTGTCAGTAACACGTTGTAGTGTCAGACACTGATGGAGCAGGTTTGCACTTCCTTGTACCTCATAGACGTTTTTTTTTTTTCTGCACTGCTCAGGGGACACTTGGCTGAAACAGTATGTCAAAGGGGGGATATTACTGAAAAAAAGTTTGAGAACCACTGCTTTAAAGCATTTGAAGATCTTTAAGTTGTCTTTTCAATAACACTAAAATAATATATATATTTTTATGATTTGCTGGCACATTTCTTAGCAAAAGGGATGTGAAATGTAAATAACCTCTGCTGTTGTGTTAAAAGGCGTTTGGGTAATCAGGTCAGTCTGCTCATGTACAATGTAGAGCAAAGTAGAAAAGCCCATCTTCTCTGTTCTGCTCTCATCTGTTTAAGGAAGTATGTTGATTTAATGACTTATTGATGTTAAAATGCTACAACTAGCTTTAAAGCAACACCAGTGTCAGATTTGGCTGCTGCTGGCTATGTTGCCCAAAAATCCAGCAGCAGTCCAGCGCCTACCGATTTTTTTTTTTTTTTTTTCTTGACTGGGGAAGCAGGATGGCTGAGACGGAGTCAGACGATGCAACAAGGTACAGGATTAAGCGATGCAGAGTCAAATCTGAGCAGAGCGGTTTAGATGGCTTTCAACTGTTGCTATCATCTTCCAATGCATAAAAAATACTGAAATGTTCATGGTACACTGCATTCAGTCTCTGGTTATCAGTTTTAGCCCGTGAGCCCACCTAACCGAACACACCAGTGTTTCATGGTAACATGCTGTCAATTTTTCATGGTGGTCCCCTAAAAGTAACATGCATAATTGGATTAGTGGCTTCTGAATATGCAAGTTAAGACATTAAAGGCTTAAATCATGGCTACAAATAATGTCATAATGTCAATAATGTCAGGTTTAGAGTTATTACAGGCTGTTGAGGAGTTGATAACACGTCAAACCTTTGTTTTTTGTAAACTAGTTTTTACTGAATAATTTTTGAGCTCACACTCAGGTTTTATGGTTCACTTGTACATATAAAATGGTGATTTATTATAATGTGTAAATGTAAAAATTAACCTCTAATCATATGAAGTAGTTGAAAAAACAACAGCATGACTATCCCATAGTAGCACAACACATAGGGCTAGTACTGTACTCTTGCTGTCAGGATATTAATTACAACTAGGTATCAAACAATAATAATAATAATTTTTCTTTTTTTTGTATGCAACACTAGTGCTGAAGATATGAATTTGTATAGCATCAGCAGTCCTAGTCTGAGACACTTTATACATGTCGGTGCTGATTCTCAGGATACTGACCCTTTCAGCTTAGCAAAGGCCTTTTTGGGCCAACTTATGTTTGAAGAGTTTTGTGTAAATACCCTGCATATAAAAATAATTTTGGTGTTTGGAAAATAAGACTGTTTTTTTGGAGATTCAGTGATTCTTACATTTGAAATATTGAGCCATAAACACAGAATACAGATAAATAAATGTCACACTTATATTTTTTCATACATTTAAAGTCAGCTTGTGAAGCACACTTTACAGTGGAGTAGTTTGGGGTAAAGATCAACATAATACAAAAGTTATAAACCGTAATGACCTTATTCATGTTAGGCAACAACAATGAATGTGTGTAAAATGCAATGCTTTAATGACTTACTGTATATATTCAAATAGATAATTACCATCACTCAGATCATTGCGAATTAAATGACCTTGCCTTTTTCTTCCATTTTTTATTATTAATCACTTAATGCATTAATGTTGTTGTTTGTGTGCATAACAAAAATGGTCCTGCTGAAAATATGTGAATTTCTAAATAATTAAATTACAACACTGTTTTACAAAAACCTATTTGTGTTTCATTTCAAGTTAAATTAAAAAAAAAAAAAAGATGATGAGTGCAGTAGCGCCCTCTTGCAGTGAAGACAGAAATGACAACAGGATACTAAATATAATAGGAATGCTCAATTTACTGTGTATGCATCAGCACACCAAGAGCAATGAGTATTCATTTATTTTTCTGTGTTCATAAGAAAAGAAAAAGTAAACAATGTGAGATAGAAAGAGAAATTCCTCTCCAATAAAAGCTATATTTACTTTAATATTTATCCATTGCCACTGCTGCAGCGAATCATTTCAGTGGATGTCTCTGGAAATAAAATGTAAATTGTCAATTTTTTTGCCCTCGATCATGGATGGAACACAATATAGTCAGACAGATGACAATAAATTGATAGAAATATATTTCAATATTGTTTCACCACATGCCATAATACTGTGTGTGGTTTGTCCATTACTTCCCTCATGGAAGTCATCATTCCCCTGCATAGTTCCATTGGTCAGGGATATGCAGTTTGTATCCAAAGCTTTATTGGTGAGCTATTGAGACTGCACTGCCAGATGATGCTGCTCATCTGAAATCACAATCACTTCCCCCCGTCCAACTGAGAGAACAAACTTCGACACAAACACTACAGCCAAACTAGAATATAAAAAGGCTGTGTTTTAAACTGAAACTGAACTGCATCGGGTTCACTCCTTTTAACTCTGTGTGGCTATGCATGCCCTCTCACACACATTCATATTTTGAGGTGCGAGGTTATGTGTGTGTGTGTGTGTGTGTGCGCGCATGCAGATGTGGGTGAACAAGCTGACTGAA
>OMLB01019519.1:0-12481 GCA_900302555.1 Myripristis jacobus
CGATCAGACCCTCTACCAGCTTATCTCATTTAGAGGTGATCAGTTACTTCTCTGGAATTTACAACTAGACCTGTTCATTAGCTAGGTCTGTTTCTGGAAAGTTTTTATTGCTTTATTACCTGATTGACTATGTAAGACATGCAAAGTATATGTAAAATCTGAAAACCTTAAAAGCTTTCTGTCACCTCTGTCACATTGACAATCTACCTCCAAGCTTTGGTGTGTATGATTCTCCTGCTGCCACAGCATTAAAGGCCTGAAGACCATCTGACTGTTCGTTTTTGCTGTAGAATTCCATGACAGCTACTTATCGAGTGAGCTTAACTCTAAATAAAGTAATCTTAACTCTAAACACTACGTATTTTGCACTTTTCACCATGCAAGTGACTGTTACTTCATAAATACCAGTCAGAAGTGCATATTTTTGATCACCTAGTAAAGTTAACTAACATAATGCAGGTCAGGGCAACTATTGCATTTTACAGTGTATGTGCATGTGTTCATTCACCTGTACACCTCATAATGTAGGGTGACGTGTGCCATTCATTTCTGCACACATGTATGCTTCATGCACGCACAGTAGGCATTTTTATCAAGACGGAGCACAACTATCTCAGCACTTAGCACACCTAGTGAGCACACATTTCAAAACTGTGGAATGACACTAGTAGACACAGAGCACAAGGATTACATTGGTGTAGTGAAACATATGCACTGATTGTCAGACAGCCCATCCTTTAAAAGAAAGGTACATGTCAGGGTGCACGAGTGCAGGCTGCCAGCTGAACTGCTGATTGTGACACTGAATTCCCTGCCAACTACGTTTGCAGCTGTTTGGACCCTCAGCAGAAATCAGCAGAAAACACTCAACATTCTTGATTAAAAATGTTTGTCTCTTTGTTTAAAAATGTGAGAACGAAGACACCCATAAAGTACTTGTAGAGAAAAACCTTTCTGTAGGGACAGGTCAGCAAAATCTGTGTTGAACATGATGTTGCTGGCTTCCAAGGGTTGTAGCGTCAGAACTGGAGGTTGCGTTTGTTCAGTTTGAATTGAGGGCATGAATAGCAGAAAAAAATGGGACAATTTGCTAGTGAATGTTGAAAACTGGTACATTTTTTAGTGTTGTGAAGATATTTGTTGGTATTCGGGACACGCTGCTTGAAATTGGGACAATCCTGGACAAACCAGAACGTATCAGAGTGTTACCTTGCATGTCCAATTACAATCTGTGAAGATTCCACTTCTGTTGTCAGTGTTTTTTGGTTCTAGTCATGTGTATTGTCTTTGCTACTCTATGCAAAGATCAAGTTTCAGCACATTTTTGAGTTTTTATCAAATGTTATCACATCTAATCTACTCCAGTCTAGATGAGATGGACAGATATATTCTCAAAACACTATCAACACACTGTCCTGTTCCAGAAAGTGTGTGCTCCTTTAAGACCCATGCCTTGTTTCACTTCATACAGAAGTTTTATTTTCTTCTTCGTGGTCCCACTGACAGGGTTGTAGAGATACATTTGGTTAACTCATTGGCATGCACCAGGCGGGTGGAGCTGACGAGGTTTATTAAAGGGAACTGGAGCCTGATGCTGTCTCCCCTCATTAACCTCAATAGCACTTTAGACAGGGTAACAGGCACACACACACACACACACACACACACACACACACACACACACACACACACACACACGATTGTTATATGCACAGTAAAACATATAGTTACACCTTCTTACTTTACTAGTCCTCCCTTCCATGCAGAAAATAAATCAAGTAAAAATGTCATTCAACAGTCACCAGACATTTGACAACAGGAGACATTCTTGCTCATTCCAGCCTCATTTTAATGGGCTGTCAATCACTGAAGACATGTATCACATCTGTAAATTATGGCTCGACCCAATCACATCAAGGCTAAGATTCTTTAATTATTCTTGTGGATTTGAGAAGGCCGGGTTCTCCGCTAATGTGGATGAATCTACCCAATCCTGACGTTGAACTTGAATGTGCAGGTGGGTGGGAAAAACCCTGCATGTTTTAGTACATATTTTAGAGACCCCCAAAAATTTCTTCATTTATATGTTTAGGGGAGCTCATATTAGGGGGAGTTGAGCTCT
Source organism: Myripristis jacobus (assembly GCA_900302555.1). Classification (NCBI taxonomy): domain Eukaryota; kingdom Metazoa; phylum Chordata; class Actinopteri; order Holocentriformes; family Holocentridae; genus Myripristis; species Myripristis jacobus. The sequence continues at coordinate 2,123 of OMLB01019519.1, forward strand.
CCCTGGCCAACATGCAGTTCCCACCCTCCAAGTAGTTTTTATTCATTAAACAGCTGCTTTATAGCTGATTTGCTCCTCAGTTTGCATTTGATCCATCAGCTGCCACTCCAGCTGCATTGAGCACAATCGGGCAGCATATTTTCTGTTGGAGAAGAGACGGTCTGGCCAGGGTCAGGGGGTGTTGGGCTGGTCCAGAGTTTAAGACAGAGGACTTCATGTGAGTCAGTGGTCCTTCAATGCGTCCTGGGACACGTGTGGTTACACCTCTAACGCGATACGAACAAAAGCGTCCCAGGCCACCTCCGAATGCGGCCTGAGCGATTGGATCTCAAGACGGATTGAGGACACACTGGTGCTGTTCAAACCTGCACTTAGAGGTGTCAGCTTATGATCGGATCACTAAAGACAGAATTTTAATGCAAAGTGGAAACAGGGTCTTAGTGCACATGTACCAGCATTAGTGTTTGTGCCTGTCTTGATGTTCTGTATGTGTTCAGGTATTTGTTCCCGTGTGTGTCCATGTGTATTTGTGTGTGTGTTTCAGTACTTGTTGATGTTGCTGCCCTCCTTCAGTCGTTCTCCTGCTGCTCCGGTCTTTGCTGCACGCTCACTTCCAGCCAAGTCTACCAGACTCAGTCGACTCACCTTCTCCCCACTTGTCTACAGAGGGACAGGGAAAGGGTGTCAGTATTTCTTTCAAATCACATGGGTGGACAAATGTAATTTCATTGTAAATTTAATATGTGGTCTTACTGCTCAACTTGTCTGAATGATAATTTGGGTAAGTTGACCACAACTGCCCACTAAGGATGCACCATCAGTTGGCTATATCAGAATCAGCCGATCACTGTGATCTGGTCTAAACTGGTTATTTATGCTAATGTACCTTTGGACAGTGATTGAACAAAGGGTTGTAATTTTTTAATAGCAAATGGGCCCACCATTTTTTAAGTAGCCTATGTTTAATTTCAAAGAGGTATCTGGTCATTTAATTTCTTCAGGCCTGTTTAAATGCTTAATAAATACTGATGCCTCACATACATTCAATTCGGCATTGTACAATTTATTCCATAGTTTATATTATGACAAAAAGTCAATAATAAAATAATAAAATAATTAATAAACGCAATATTCACCAAAGCACATTGTGATAATATGTATTAACCTCTTTTGGATAAAAACTACACTCTAATTTTTAATGACCGCCACAGACTGTTTACACTGAATAATGTTCTGCACATGAGGAAGGTTGAGAAATAAGACCAACAAAACCAAATGTAATCACTGGTGATGTATGCAGCCTACAGAGGCCAGTGAATTAGAGCAGTGATTCCCAGGGAAGTATTCGACTCTGCCTTTTTAGCTAATAACTCTTCTATCTTAGCAACCGGGTAGGGAATTGTGCGCTGTATCTAAAATTACCCACTGTAAGTTAGTTAATGTTTGCCAGTCATGCCTCATGTACCCTGCTCCAAGTGGGCAAACACTGACTACCTATCTGGTTTGTCAGGCTAATTTTCTCTGCAGGTTTGGTAACAAGCATTTGGTTTTTTGTGATCCTCACAAAATTCACGAAAACTGAAATCTACAGGACTATAGATTGTGGACACACGTACAACTCACACACAGAAAGCTACTGTTCTCTGTGATTTAAAAACTCAATTGCTGGAGGGGAGGAGCATTCAGTGACGAGAAGGAGAAAGGAGAGGAGAGAGGAGAGAAAAAATGCTGCAGGGGAGGAGCGCCCAGTGATGGAGAGCATAGGAATGTGTTTGCATTAGACAGAAAGTGAGTGTGTGTTCGCGTGCATGTGCGTGTGGGTCATGCTAAATGGAAAGAGCTGAGAGATTACAATGTGTTGTGAAAACAAAGGCTGACAAAGGCTGAGTGAGAGAGAGATGCATTAGGCTGCTTTCCATTTGCTCTGTTAGTAGATAAAAGAGCAATAACATACTGGCCAGCCACTGACTCTGCAACAATAAAACCAGATGCATCTGTAATTGGCTTGAAGACATCAACAAAAAAGTCTAAAATCATCTTGGGAAGATATTGAATTATACTGATAACTGAATAGCTTATCTTAGTGAAAGACTCTAACTACCTTAATATCTCTCTCTGAGATGTGGATTTGCTGAATATAAAATAGCAAGTGCATTTGTGGTGAGCTAGTGATGTTGGTGTGTGTGTATGTGCGCACGTGTGTGACTGAAACTACACTGTTGTTTTTAACAACAGTGTAGTTTGTTAAAAACAACAGTGTGGAATAGCCAAGCTACATCCTGGTGGTTGCACATGTGGTTGTACAGCGCACCAGTGTCAGATTTGTTCATGTTTGTTCTTCTACTATATTGCCTGGTGCACAAGCGTACACTGGGTTTTCCTTATGCAAGTTGGCTGATAAAGTAGTGGGAGTGGGATTTAGAAGGTGCTGCAAAGTCAGTTTCCTTCCCAAAGAGCACTTCTGTAAGCAGAAGGGTAGATATCTGGGTTATTATTTCGCAGATCAGCAGTAGTCAGCCTAGACAGGCAGCATGTCAGCCTTCTTGGCAGTAGCATTATTTGGCCAGACCCTTCAGCCTCTTTGAATAGTCACTAGGGGGCAAAAATGAGCGCAGATGGCTGTGACCTACAGTCAGTTTTTCCCTTGAGGCTTCACACAAGCACAGCTGGAGAGAAGATGGAATTAACTAAAGAGACTTTAACTCAGTTTCCCTGGTGCTTTAAAATATGAAAATAGATTCATAACATAACCTCAATCTGGTCAAGTGGAGCTTCCAGTGGCCAGCAGCAGAAGACTGTGGTTGTACTGAGCTTCCAACATGAACGTGTAAAACTGGATGAGTGTCAAACAGGGTGTGACTCAGTCAACACTCCCTCAGGAAATAAAGGTTAAAAGAGGATCCATCTAAGATCAGTTTAAGCTCGGCAGCCTGTAGATGAGTGTGGAATCAAGAATTATTTTGGAACATTTCAGCTACAAAACAGTAGAGGAACCATTGGTGACTTTCGTGAAAGACAGTGGTAGTGTACAAGGAGCCGATATCTCCAAAATGTCAGATGTTTCTCAACTTAGAAACATGGATTTCACCAGGAACAGGAAAATATGAAGATAAAACATGAAGCAGAGTCTGTGTCTGGACATAGCTTACTGGCACCCTGAGTTGTAAAGGAAGTCAAAATGGTTGTGTTTCACTCTTATTCTTGACAGTTTACTGAATCAGAATGCAAATACGACTAAGAAGAATAACGAGAAGACAATGACAACATGGGAAACAACAAAAGCTTTCAGCTACGGTAAAATGTTTATAGGGTATATAGGCATTAACAAAGCTGACTCATACAGACAGAGGATGGATCAGCTGACTCACTGATTCACTGACTGGCTAAATGATTGATTACCTCACTAACTCACCGACAGAGAGATCTGCTGGCTGGCTGATGAACCTACTACCTGACTGACTGATTGAGTGACTGCCTGAGAGTGCCTGGTGAAAACAGAGCAGGCTGTATCAGCTGACTGACTGGTTGTCATGTCTGTTAATTATTAACAGGGTTTGCTGGTGGCGAGTCCGCCTGGAAATGAGGGCAAGGAGTAGGAGTGGCAAAGTGGGTCAATGCGGATGGATAAATGACTACTTAAGTTTTGTTTTTGTTTTTTCTTAAGACTGGAGCAGTTGGTCATTTGACATCAGCTCCTTCGGGATGCAGTGCATTAGACACATACTCAACACAAGACCTGAGAAATGAATCTGCTGGATCCTGCTCCCACAGGAAGATTTAGACTGGGTACAACAGCAGGTTAGCATGCATCATGTTTAATCATTTGACACACCTACATTCTCAAACACACTCATACAGCTCCAATAAGGTCAGGATACAACCTTTTGCCAATTAAATTATCTATATACAAAGTCTGGTAGATAAAATATCCTCTACATTTAACAAACGTTGACTTTCTACACTAGCTAGCAATGCTAATAGTCTTAAAAAGATTAAGACCAATATATGGCTCCATGTCAGAGTGGCAATGGCAAAATTGCTTCTGTTTTTATCTGTGCTTTGTTCACATGTAAGTAATAAAAACTTGACTCTGCCGTCTAGCATTCTGGTGGTCTACATACAGCCCCAGACAAAAAGACAAAGGCTGGTAAGTTTACACTTGTGCCTAGTGAGGCTGTATAGTCTTTCTGGATTGTTGCGTAGAATCTGCTATATACTGGTCCACTCTAGTATAGAGTGTGGATACCTGACACAAGCCCGTGGGGAGTTGATAGGTTGGGTAGCGTTCAAACAAAAATTTAGAAATTATATTCGGGTTCAGGTCAGGTTCAGTAACATCAGCGTTATTTTAGGGAAAAATGATGGACCTACTGACTGTTCTGGGCAACTTTCTGTATAGTGCTGGAGTTACGTGATGACGCTGAAGGCAACAGGCGGTAAATGTAACGTAGCGATGGAGGAAGGGAAAAATCTCAGGTTCATGTCAGGTTCCAACACAAAAAAGAATGCCTGTCAAGTTCGGGTCAAGCTCAGTCACCACTCTCCTGTTTTGGGTCGTGTTTGGACAAAAATTTGTGGTCCGATCCACACTCAACTTTGGTATACTTAGTATGTTCATTTTCCCTGCCTGGTCTTGACTGTAAATATGATGTATCTAAACTAATGTAGACTGACAGGAGATAGTCTGTATATAGGAGAGAAAGAATGTCTTTTTATACTCTAATGTTTGACGAGATGAAGATAAATTCAAAGAGCAATTTGGTGCAGCTGCTGCTGTAGGTAAGGATCGTGACTGAGATGTAGAGGAAAGAGCTTGGGACTGCAGAGGGAACATGTTTAATGTCTGCTGAACTCAGTGTAAACTAGGACAGACCCATCATGGTGTAGCAGGGCTGAATGTTGAGATATAGGGCATACAGATGAGTTTGGTTTCTGCAGAAGAGTCACTGCAAAGGTTTCACCACAGCTAAAATAAGATTCTTTATACAAAGACCCTGTGACAAGAGTAGAAATACTTTCTGCAATAAGAGAGTAAAACACAAGGGCATAGACCCTTTCAATAGATATGCTTGTTATTATGTAAAGACTGCAGTTGAAAGTGCAGAACCACTACTGTTTCACTGCATGTTTGTTGATCCAGTAATGCACTTTTTTCAACTTCCATGAGGAACTACTTGGAAAATAATCTCAAGTTTTGCACATTTTGAATTTTTGTGAGATCAGGTATGCCACTGGGGCTCGTCCCATCATAGACTGATGACTGATGGTTAGATTAAACCCACCAGATATTAAAAAAAAAAAAAAAAAAAAATCTCACCAGAAAGTTCATGTGTCCTAAAACCACACTTCTCTATACCAGTTATCAATACTGATGACACCCACAGTTATTCGCATTACCAACACACTACCCCAACGCTGCATATATACTGTGGCTTTCACTTCGCTCACACAGGAATTCCAAGCATCATCATCCATTTGATTAAGTGTTTTCTTCTCCAACGCAGCCAAGAACACAAATCACGTGTGTGCTGAAATCAGTGTGTGCTCCCAAGTGTCTTACCCCAGACTGCAGGTCTTTTAGTGTGTGTGTGAGGATGATGTTGAAGACAGCATGCGACCGACTGCTCTCCTCATTCATGTTGGTGGCAGCAACTGTCCGAGATTTATTTCCCTCTGACATCAGAGACTCAATGTCCTGTCAGCACAATAAAAGCAATGATAAATACCATTAAATGCATAATAAGCTTGGTTTATGCTGCATTTTCCATAAAGGTAATTTATAGAGAATAATAAAATGCAGTTAAAATAAATTATCTGATTTTATTATCTCTTGTGTTCTCTTGGTATCTGAATAGCTTCTCTCTAAAATGACTATACATCCATTTCAGAAACTTTTTGTTAACTTAAAATAATCAGTTAAGAAAACACAGAGGGCTACAGTATTCCTAAAAAAAAAAATCTTTTTTTAAATGAAGTCAAATGCTGATCTCATTTGTAAGCTGTTACTTGTGTTGCTTGTTTCCTGGAAGCACTATATGACCAATCTGTTGGGCACAAAACATCTGGAGCCTAAGTAAGATTTTAATATTACCTGGAATTGAAATAAACACCAATTTAAACAGTTAAATAAAGAGACAAATCTGGCTAAATCAGATGATTTCTGACTCAAAATAAATAATGAAAGTGCTAAACTATAAATGGGCAGAATATGAGAAAAGATACCATGAAAGTAATTGTTGAGGTATACGACATCCAACGGGTGTTTTTAAAGCAGATATAGTGGACGAAAACGGCATATTCTTCTCCTCACCCTTTTAAGAATGTACACGCCAAGAAACCTGCCGCTATATACCAACATAAGACTTGAAAATACTGTATTTAAGGCATTTCAGTATTTTACCTTGTAGCTGGCCACAGCTAATCGAGACAGACCGTCGACATAAGGGCCCAAAACTTTATGTTCCCTCACTCTCAGGGTCTGTCTGCTCCTGGACAGAAAACAAAATGACACATTAAAACACAAAAACGTTAGTGTGACTTCTCAGTGAAAGATTTATTCATCTACAAGAATGTGGTAAATCATAAAAAATAACAAGATTTTTTTTTTATTCAAGTGAATAAAAAAGAGAAAAGACCGAACGAGAATGACCTGGAACTTCTTCTGAAACCAAACGCAGCAACAGCCCCCGTGTGGGAATGTTTTGGATTCAAAGCAAATGAGAGAGGGGAGCCCAGTAACCTGGATGAGTAGGTGTGCCACGTTTCTTTTAAAACTACTCAAACTAAAAGAGGGACGAGCAACTAAAGCACAACCACCCCGCACAGTTTTCCCAGTTAAGAAAAAAAAAAAAACAACAAGCCAAGACGCAGTGTTTTTTTCTTAATAGAGAAAAAGTCTATTTTCTATATTGTTTTCGCTTGTTTTTATTTAAGTGCAATTTTTGATAAGAGACTGAGAGTCCATTTCATCGTTTTGGGTTGTGTTTTTTTTTAATTACAGTGCACTTTTTGTTATCAGGGACTGTTGGTCAATTTTTTTGTATTCATAAGGTCTCTATTTATTTTGGTATTTTTATGTGTTATTTATTTTGGATATTTAAATTTTCTTGTTTTATGTGTCATTATGCCTTTATTATCATAATATAAGTTTAAAGAATGGTCTGAAAATGTCAAAATTACAACAATAATAAAAATAGTCTTAAAAGCATTATGCAAACATTGCGCAATATTATCGCTTATCACAATAATTTCTGGCGCAATTAATCGCACAGCAAAAATTATCATGACAGGCCTAGTCTTCATCAGCCAGTCAAAAAGGGTACAACACTAGGCTGTAGTCATTTCCACCAATCAGAAGTGATGCACTGACAGGACAGGTAATACCTCCTCAGCTGGTTTGGTTTAAGCTTGGTTTGTGAATTATGACTTAATCATTGAGGCTTGAATCATTTGACTTTACCACCGAGAAAATGCAATGTAAAGCTCCACGTAAGATCAAATCTACTTTGTAACAATGAAATGAAAAAAATTAATACCAGACAATTTGGTCACTAATTTGTGCTTTTACCGGCATTTCATTTGCATCAATATGATTTGGCTCTGGCCGGTTTTGCAACATTCCCCCACTTCAGAGACATTTTTTAATGCTTGGCTCTCTGACCCTCCTTAAAATCCCCTTCCAGGCCTGTGAGCTTCATCATTCTGCACTCCACGGCAAAGCCATATGGCGGTCAGATGGTCTGATCCTCTATGGCCTGTTTACAGAGGTTAAAGGTCATGTTGTGAGTGAAGGTCAGAGGTTGTGCTGTCTGGGGCCACAGACAGAGGCCAGGGCTTCTGATTTACTGCTGAAGCACTGGACATGAGTTGCTCTGCAACACTGACTGCAAGGCAGGAGGCAAACCTTTTCAAATGATAACAGAAGCTGGTGGTGCCCAACATCCACCAGCTACTTTCACTATTTTACAGAACGAATTGAGGTTACAGATTACTGATGGTTGGTTACCTGTAAATTACACTGACTAGACAGACATGAACAATATTTACCGGTATTTGGAAGAATAAAAATTGTACAGCAACTGTTTGATGTTTCCCAGCTTAGGCCAATATATGAAAAACAGCATCCAGGCCACTTCCATTTCGACCTTAACTTGTCATTAAACTACATCTACATGTAATGATTCAAACACTTTTTATACAAGCAACCTGTTCTCAGTCAGTACAAACCATCTTGACCAACCTGACCAAACCAACCTAACTATTTTAAAAATCCCACTGTCTAGGAGCTCTGGCCTGTTGACCTTGGCTGGTTGAGTCACACCACATTCCTGTAAACACAAATAGTTACAGTGGAATTGCTGCTGGACAAGTTTGCTTTTTACTGGATGCTGAATTAACAACGGCTGTACTTTTGCTCCAGCCCCAAGAGGAATTATTGGGGAAAATTAGGCTTGCTCTTCGAAGTTACAAAGGAATACAACATTCAAAATATGGTATCATACAGAATGCACTGAAGTGAGTGAAACCAACCAACCACGTACAGGCAAAGTAAGCTTAATAAATAACTGCTCTGCTTCAAGAAAAATACTCTTCGTCACAGACATTGAACACTACATCAAACACTATTTTACGCATGAACAAGTTATCTAAACTAATTGAACTTCAAAAAATATGAATGCAATCAAAATAATGAAATAATAACATAAATAATGAAAACTGAATTTTCAGTCCTTCAAAGGGGGTTTAGCACTCTGTTCTCTAGCTCTGTTCTCATTGGCTCTAGGGATGCTTGAGTTGCAGACATTGCAAGTCACTGTTGGGTTGCTTCTGTTTGCAAAGTGAAATAATTCCAAATGGGGAACATTTTTCATCAGCTTGCTTCTCTCCTCTTTTACTGCCACAAGTAGTGGATAGTGACAATGTGTGGTATTACTTTTTACAACAGTTGACATAAACTGGGCAGAGCATGGAAATTAAACTGACTGCAATATGATCAGGAATTTTGTACCTGATCACGATAAAGTAAAAATCTTTGGGTCAGGCCTCATTACAGATCTTTGATACTGGCTCATGGCATCCCTAAAATATAAATGCATGGACATGCATGACTGGAGTCAGCATATATACAATTCCAAAAAAACAAACAAAAAAACAAACAAAAACCCCCACAACAGATGCTTTTCCAAGCCTAGCCTTTCTACACATCAGATACACATCTACAGTATTCAGTTCTAAACATCTAGTTGACTGGCAAAATAGGAAAAGTGACTGTTGTGTTTAGGTATTTCCCAGAACCACTGTGACAAAGACACAAAAAGACAAAAAAAGTTTCTTCCTGTTGTGAGAGGTTTGAAAGATTATATTGTTATTATACCCTTTGGGGTCGAGCAGGTCTCGGACTTTCTCATTGTAGATCTCCATGTAGGAGACCTCCACAGTGAAGCTCTCCTCCTCCCGCTGCTCCTGCACGGTTCGCTCAAACAGAGCACTGCACAGTCTGGGAATTAAACCTGGCTGGTCCACTGAACCCATCATGGTGTACGATTTTCCTGAACCTGGCAAGAAGACAAAAACAACATAGGGTAATTTGGTTAACACAGATATAATTTAATGCAAAGAATCACACATCGCAAAGAATCACATTTTTTTTTGTCTTGCCTTGATGTATAATTCACCAGTTTAATAGGGTTCCTCACCTAATGCAATGACTATCTGATGGAGAACTGCTCATCTTTTTCATGAGTAATATTTGCCACCATGTTCAAATAATCTTTTGAATTCCCAAGGCATACAGTTATATTACAGACCATACAGACTGTCAGAGAAGACACTCGTGAGGTATTTAATGTTTGATTACCAGTTTGTCCATAGGCGAAGATACAGGCGTTGTAGCCCAGGAAGGCATTGTGGAGAAGACTTTCCCCAAGGCACTGGAACACCACCTCCTGACCTAGAGAGACACACACACACACACACACACACACACACACACACACACCATCCTATAATTGTGAATGTTTACTATAGTCTTTCTCTAACTAAGCTGTTTGTTTCCTACGTTGCTCTGCAAGGCACCTTGGTGACAAAACCTGTTTTGCTAAAGATTTTCACACTGTTATTTGAGTTTACACTGATCAACTAACCTGCAAATTTATCCTTTTCCGATTCATCCATGGACCAGAAGCAGAAATCATAGGCAAACACCTGAAGGATGCATGGAGAGACAGCAAAAACAGCAGCAGTATGAGCAACAGACAGACAGACTTCTTGCACTGTCACATTACAATTAACTGAGGGATTCACACAACATAGCAATGCATCAGCTCTGAAAAAAAAATCCCTGACTAGATGTTCTGTGTG
>OMLB01019520.1:0-11140 GCA_900302555.1 Myripristis jacobus
TCTTTCTTCCCCTCCGTCCCCTCCTTTTTTTTGCCTCTGTCATCTGTCTCTCTCTGGCTCCAGGAGCAGCTGGATGTCGCCCTGTCGAAGACTTGTAAGCACTTTGATGTTTCGCACTACACCAAGGTCCAGCTGGCCTACACGCTTCTGGGCAAGACACAGGTCAGTGGTGACATGGCTCTTCCACAGGGTCATGGCGTTGACTGGGCATGACTGAGCGTGATTCCCCGCCTCATTATGATCATTCACTGCGTTTGTCACTTTGTTTCTGTGTCTTGGTGTTTTTGTCTATCCTGCCTTTGGATTTGCCTGTTATTCTAGGTTAATGGATGGAACCTATGTTTGTTTTTTTTTCTCCTTATGATGTTTGGCCTCCATCTAGTTATTTGTTTGTCCCCCACGATTTCTGAGCCTCCGCTGTCCTTACAAAACCTGAGGGACTGATGGATTTGACAGTGGGGTTAGTCATCTTGAATATAAACTTGAAAGGCACCACCACGCCCTCCGTGCCCCAGGATTATGAATTCATGCTCATAGATTAGCAGCCACAATCCAAGGGCACTGTTTACAAATCGGCAGGCATGAATTCATAATCTGAGGGCAGGTATTATAAATGCGAGAGCAGGGTTTGTAAACTGTGTACACAGATTTCTAAACAGAGAGTACAGATTTCCTTTTTTTCCTCAGCTGACCTCCGGGGCAGCTCCATGGAGATGCCAAGTAGATGTAGACAGTAGTAAATAGGTTTGGCCTCTCTGTCTCACTCCCTTAGTCTTTTTCCAGCTTTGCTCATTTTCACCCACCCTGTGTCCTCTTTTTCACCCCTTAAACTGATGTCTTGTATCATCAAATATCAGACTTTGAGTTTAGGTTTGAAACTTTAAATTATCCTTCTTACCAGCTGTCTACTCCTCTTCACCAGAAGTTCCCAGACTGGGTCAATAACCTACTTTAATTTTTCCCAACCTGAATTTGCTGAAGTCTGGGCTGTGAGGGAACGTTGTGGCAGTCGGTGTCTGGGACGTGCTGTCAGAAATTGGATGCATTTGGATGCATGGTGTTTTTTCATACATAAATTGCAGTTCAAGGTACATCACAGAGACAAAAGAAAACAGTGCAGAGATGAAATCAAACCCGAAGTAAAAAATAAACCAATGTAAAAGCAGTGCTTTAAGGATTTGTTTTCAGGTGAATATCACGAGCACAGTGTGTTGATGGCCTGAATGTGAGAGCTCCAGAGCTCAAGGCTGTAATTACCAGAAGCAGACTGTTTTTTAAATGTATGTTGGGGGAGCTAATAGGTTGCTGTGGGACGATCTAAGATACCTGGCTGGCATGTATCCAATGATTGTACCAGAAAGATAGAGAGGAGCAAGAGCAGGAAGACTTTTATAAACCAACAAGATGAGTTTCCTATCATTTCTTGAGGCTACATGTAGGCAGTGATACGATTAAGCCGCTGGTGTGGTGTGGTCTTTGGCTTTGGTTGTTTTCAGCTCTTTGTAGGTTGTTCAAGGTACATTTGCACATGCCAGCTAACAGTTAGGTGCAGTACTCCAGCCTAGATGAAACATTCGGCTTGGAAGAGCATGTCATAGACCTCAGACAAATGGTGAAAGTGAAACCAAACGATTTTGCACACATAACTACAGTGAGTCTTAAAACCAAGGTTGCTATCAAACGTAACACCTAGATTCCTCTCTTGGTTTTTGGTTTTGATGAACAAAGAGTCAAGGTAAGCAAGTTAATCTCTGAGGCCCAGTGACGAGAACCTCAGCTTTGCCTCTCGAGTTGAAGAAATTTGTGTGACATCCAGGAATTAATATCATTGACACAGCCAAGCATATTTTACACAAAACAACAAAATAATTCCCTGAAGCTATCACGCATTGTTACAATGAAAATGTAGAATATACTTTTTTGTCATTTAACCAAACTGGATGGTAATGAACATTGCTCTCATCATGTTACACCACGGTGACCTGTTGTTTTATTCAGCATCGTTTCTGTGAATTACTGGCAGGGAAAATGTGAACCCAAATTATCTTAGTATCTCCATAATATACAGGTCAGCACCATTGTGCGGAGTCTATTCAAAGGTTTAAACAAAACATAGCTAAATAGCCTAAGTGACAATGAAAAGAGCCCCACTTGACATGAAAACACCCTCACACATAATGCGTCATTATTATCAGAAATATGAGCATAAATAAGCTTTGTGCCTCTTGAAAGTGAACAGTCGTCAGTGAGGCGGAGACCGTGTCGTGAGCGCTTGTTAAGAATGAATAATGTTTTTCTTATTCCTGTGATAATGAACTTTTTCAGAACCATGAGCTCAGTGCTTCCTCTTTGTTCTTTCACTCTTGGTGAATCTCAGTTTATCGCACTCTCTCCGCATCTGTATGTCTCTCACGGTTGGCCTCTCTCCACGCCGTTTATCTGAATGCTCTGTTTTTCGCTGCACAACACAAACAGACACATTCACAGACTTTTGTCCTGGCTCTGTTCACTTGGATACACACACGAATTTTGTCATCCTGGAGCTAATCAGCCTTACAAGGGTCTTGACATAACATATCACCACAGACCATTTCTTTATTTTTTTCTCCAGACGTTGGCCTCTTGTCTCTCCCCCTCATTTCCTGGCTCAGATAAACTGGTTGCTCTTAGTCTAATGAGCCTGACACCAGGGTTGTTTTTCTAACGTTAATTGGGCTTTACTTTTTAATTTGTCTCAATGAAGCATCCACTTGTTTATTTATAAATAGTTGCAGAAGAGCAAGTGTGGCTGCACAATTAATTGATCATTTTGTCTAAGTGTGATCGCTCAGTTTAACGGGAGTTAGAAGGTACTGGTCAGGGAACTGAGGTGAAACTGTGCCGCCTTTTCTTTTTTTTCTCATTTACAGTTCAAGCTATGCACAGCCACACGAATGAGGTGAAACTACGTCAGACAGGATTACTCTTGTGGAATTGATCAGTTGTGATCCTGAGCTTGTGGAAAGAAAATCTAATAAAGTTATAACACTCCTTACCTGTTGGGCTTTGCTCGGCACAGGACCCGCACCTCCCATGACTCCTATGTCCTCGACTGACTGGGATCCTGCTGCGAGGTGGTGGGCGGGAGCAAGAAAAACAAAATGATGGCAAATGTGACTGAAGTTTGAAAGAAAATAAGGGATAAAGGAAATTAAATTGGGAAAGAACAACCAGAGAAACAAAATTGTACGATAAATACTTTTGTGAAATCATGAGCAATTAATGCAATTAATTCCCTTTCGTCTTGGAAATTCTTGAAACCTCATTTTCTGAATGACTTAAAACCAATGCATGCTTCTTGCAGGCTGTCTGGTCTACACAGAATATTACCTAATTGCATCATGTGAAACTTTTCGTGGGGGGTCTGCGAAGGGTCTCAGCGCAAAGTTGTACATGTCTGGATTTTTGGAACACTGCGACAGTGTCACAGGGGCCACAATGCGTTGATAGGCTGGATTGTTGCTCTAAAAGAAATGTCAGAAGTGAATGGCGCTGCATCGCTATGGCAACAGCTCGCACGCCGCTACTTTGTCCACAGGAACCGTGAATTAACAGACTTCTGTTGATACTGAGCGTGCTTGTCCATGCCGTAAACACCTTAAACACTGCAGAGAAGAATGAATTGGCTTTTAGTCGGCTTAACGTTTGTGACTTGCATAATATGTCAGTTTGTGATACCAAAGTTCAGAAGGCGGTCAGGGTCTGCTTCCTGGAGGTCAGCCCTGCTGTCCGCCCTTCACTGGTCCACACTGCCAAATCAATGCTGGCACCCATGTCTGGATAACTACCCGTTACTCCATATTCTCCCATAACGGTTTTTGTTTGTGTGTCTCCTGCAGACGGCCATGGACCAGCTCCACATGCACTTCACCCAGGCCATCCACAACACTGTGTTCCAGGTGGTGCTGGGATATGTGGAGCTGTGCGCCGGCAACGCAGACACCAAGTTCCAGAAGATGCAGTACAAAGATCTCTGCACGGTAAGAGGCCGGGGCGTGAGCACATAAACACATTTGCTTTGAAGTGCAATCATGTATGCACAACTGTGTGCGCATACACAGGGCTAGTTCACTCTTTCTCTCTGTCAGGTGGGTTGTCAATTACACTGATATTCCACTTTTCTATCCGTGATATAGCAGCTGTTCACCAGAAGAAATTGTTTACATGGCTTGGTGGCTAATCATGTCTTCAATAAGTGAGTTAAGGGCTCAGATAAAATATAAGACCATCTGCCCACAGCTCTGATAAAATGACAAATACCCTGAAACTCATGACAATGCTTATATACACACCCGCATGCACGATTTTACATTTACACACTTCACTCCCCTTGTTCTTTTATTGCCCTCTGGCCAAGCGAAAATGCCTTATTTCACGACAAGGGATTGTACATATTCCTCATAATGGAGTGAAATGAAGGAGAAGAGGAGAACAGGGCTGAAGTGATTGAGAGTAAGAGTGGAAAAAAAAAAAAAGTTCTCACTCGAGTGCGAGGCGCTCTTTATCATAGCCCCTCGCCATGAGATAATTAATCTTGTTCACACTGCAGAACCAGTGCACTGAACAGCATTTTTTTTTGACTGGTTCCCCTATTCTGGTCTAACGCCGAAATGTAGTCTATTTCTCTCTCTCTTGCCCACCTGATATCTCCCCCTCTTCCCTAGCCCATTGTCCGCACTTCACAATAAATCCCATTTGCCTGCCCAGCAAGCAATAACCTGACCAATTCATCACAAACTGCTGCAAGTGAGTTGTCTTCCCCGGGGGCCCTTTCACAATCTGACCAGGGTCCTGTAGAGTTGGCGTAAAGACGTGAGGGGAGAGAGTTCCTCCCTGCTGGAGGGCCTCGCTCGCATCTCCCTGGTCTCTGTCGAAATGTCACCTGTCTTTGTTCTCTTCTCTTTCACCCTTATCTCCATATTTGGCCAGTCTGTTTGACAGCCGTTACCTTGGGCATCATCTGCTTTGCTTGTACCTGTGACATGGCTTACCAAAAAAAAAAAAAAAAAAAAAAATCCACCCTGAGGGAGACAACATGGGTTGTGGAAGTCAATTTAGGTTGGGAAGAATCGCAATTATTACTGTTTACAATTACAGAACTTCTAACCAAACATCTTTTACGTTTTCGTGAGGGAAATGCTAATAAAGAAACTGAGGAGGAATGTAAATGAAAACATTTTGCACATAAACGAATCAAAAAAACCTATAATAGATGCCAACTTTCAGATCTAAAGCTTTTTTCAGTTGATTATAGCATAAGACATTTATTACTCCAGACTCTTGTTCCCTCCAGAGGCTTTATTGTCTGTCCTGACATCACAAAGGAATTTGTCAGCCTCTAGTCTCCTCTTCCCCTTCCTCCCACTCTTTTCCATCGTACTCCCCCAGTCTTGGCATGTTTGCCTGCTTGAGCTGGTAGGTGACAAGGCCGCAGCTGTATTCATTCACAAAGGCTGGGCGATTCAAGTCATGCCCACTTCTAGTCAGAGGCGGTTGTTTTTTTAGTTTTTAAGTTTTTAATAGGGGAACAGTGGATCAAAGTTAGTGCTCCCTCCATGCATGTAACGCTCCTCTTTAAAGAGAGGGGAAACATTTTATTTTGTCACTACAAAAATAAATAATAAACTTTAACACAGTTAGTGATCTGGCCATCATGTAAATAAAAAACAGCTGTCGGGAGTTGGGAATATTGGCCGGTTAACCTGACCTCACTGGCTACAGTTACAAAAGTTACTACAGTTGTTGACAGGGTGACACTGTAGATACACGAGCAGGAATCCCAGCAGTGGTTTGGATTCCTCAGAAGTGCAGTTTGGTCTTGAATGGGGATTGGCCGTATGAATTTAAGTGCACAGAGTGTCTATGAATGCAAACAATACAGTGTAAAGGCAGACAGCTGTTAGGGGAAAATAATCCAATTATATGATAAGGCTTGTCTCCCAGTAGGAATCACAGGTGTGTTGTCTGTGCCTTATATCTGAAATGCAAAAAGTGGATCCCTATGGAAGACTGCATATACACTCTGTACTGCTCAGCTGAAACACAGACGACCAGTGAAGTCATCCTGGTTTAAACGACAGTAGTCTTTTGCAACGTTTTCCTCAATAGGAAAATGTTTTCTATAAATTTTTAAATCTAGTTTGGTGTCTCACCCTACTTTCACAACATGCTTATGATGTATTTTTTGCTCAGAGAGAGAGAGGGAAAAAAAATTCACCCTGCAGCTGAAGTGACTTACTTAACTTTTCGCACGTTTATTCCATTCTCTTCCTTTCTGTTCATTTTCTCTTCCTGTGGATCTGACCCTTGATATTGATGTCAATGTCTCACGCTTCCCTGAAATAGTTTGCATGAAACCGTACACTGGTTACATACACGTCCCAGTATTTACTTCCGTTTGATGGATACCCTGTCAGCACGCTGTGTTGCCTGGATGCGTCCACTGGCACTACAAACACACACACACACACACACACACTTTCTCCCTAGCTCTAGATTGATGGGATATGTCATTTCACTCTTGGTTGTGTGATCATGATTGATAGGGCTACACACACACAACAAAGCACATGCACTCAGAGGGAGATGTGTGTGCTCCCGCAAACAGCTAATCTGCATGCCACTGACAGCATGTTGTGGCCGTGTCTTCAGTGACGTTTGAGGGAAGATCAGGTCTTCTCTGTGCTACCTTTAACACTTTAATATAGATGATTTTTTTTTATCTTAACATTTATGTTCTAAGTAGGCGCTGGTGTACTTGCCTTAACAAAATACCAGCAAACTCTTCCCTCAACACCCATGTAAAATGTCTACATACAAATCAAAAATCACAAAATAATTAGAAGAAAGACTGAGAAAGTTCACTTATTTGAGTTTTCTGACCCTTGGGGAAACTTCCCTCCCATGTTCCTGTCTGAGGTTGTTTCAGGTTTGGGAGCATAGGGACACTGACGTACTTGCTTTATAATGTTTCCTTAACAGGTATAAAAAAAATAGACCTGTGGGAGGTCTATTTTGCTTGTACTGGGAGTGGGAGTGCTTGTACTGACCAGCTCCCACTGACTATGTGGAGCTGTATATGAGTGTGTAGCTAAAGCAAGCAGGACTAGTCAGCAGTCCCTGGATAAATAAAGGTTAAAAGACAATGACCCACATTATACCTTTTGAACTTGCCACTCAGTTGTGCAAGTTAAAATTCAGGGGAAATGGGAGAACTCAGAAAGGTCAGTTCTATTTGTGAAAAGGGCTTATAAATATTACATAACAACTCATCATTATTGGTTTGCCTCACACCTCCTCAGTTCCTTGGTCTCTTTACCGTCTTCCTGCCCTCCCTGATGGGAACACATCCGCGGTCCATAGGTGGCTCTGGGCTGATGAACAAGGGAGCAAAGGCCACCACGACAGACATGGCAGGAACTGCACAGGCTATAGTTATCATGACAGTAACCACTTCCACACTGTATCCTGTGCTTTATCCTGTGCCAGAGTAGCTGCAACTGTATTTTGACAGTGTCTATGACCCTGTTCATGCTGGGCTTTAACATCTATCTCATGCGATCTGCCGAGACATATCGCCGTTAACACCTGATATTATCGTGCATAGCAAATTAGCGAATTAATGTCCACACTACAAATGCCTCGTGGCCCAGTGCGTCCCTGGCCACCTCCGAAGGCGGTTTGAGAGATCAGATCATCGCTTGCACCCTGTTCACACCTCTATTTAAGGCTGTGTGATTGTGATCAGATCACCTTAGGCTCATGTTAAAAAAAAAAAAAAAGTGTGAATTGGGCCTATTTAATCATTTCACTTCGTGTAGGCTTTAGAAGAACTGAATACATGAGAGGGAATTTTTTCTTTTCATTATGATGTAGGTATGCAGTATTATTGAAGTACCCACAATAAAAAAAAAGACTCCCATATCGGTTCATACACTTACCAGTGCTTATGTACTGTCTAAAGTTTCATTCAAAGGCGTGAGTAAAAACAGATTTAAAGCTACATTAAGAAATATTACATGCATTTTTACAGTAGGATTACCCCTTGCAGTGTTAGAGTCATCATTGTTGGCCTGTCCACTCTATAGTTTACAACTACCATGTTATTTCCTGGTTTCAGCTTTCTAAATTTCTGTATAAACCTAAATAAGCTCCTCCTCTGCCCTCTACTTCACCTTCTCGCCTCTTCAACTTTGCATCCAAATTTCAGACGAGTCACATGAGTGCCTCTACCACTGCAATCAGCACTGTGTGGACAGAAAACGTTAATTCAAAGCAGCTTATCTTGCATCTGAAATTGTGCAACATTTTTGAATTGGAGGTCAGAGACAAAATAATAAGTAAGTAATCCAACTTGTGAAAGTGAAACACATCCCTCATATTCATCCCCAAACCACTTTTTTTTCCACCTGAACTTTTGGTTTTATACAAGCAATCTATCATGAACCTGTAAAAAAACAGACTGATTGTGTGTTTACAAAAGGACTTTGAGCTAAAGCAAGAAAGATGGCTTACTGGCTCTTAAATTAGTTACAAGTTAACTCAGTTACATGTTTGATCACATAGGGATGATCATTACCCTCACAGAGATTATCAATACCGTTACGATGGATCTGTGACCAATGGAATCGCTTTGTTGAAACTGCAGGTTGTATAATGGCTCATCTAAAAACAGAACCAAGGTCTACTGATGACAGAAAAAAACACCCTTATAATAATTTCCACTAACTATGTTTTTATTATCCAGTGCTTGCTCTCCCATAATGATTCATCCCACTTTCTATTGTCCGAGGTCCCATCATTTTGATTTAGGGTGGCCTTTAAGTGCTGTTGTGTCTCGCAAGGACGCACCATTTTGCGAGGCGGTAGATTGGATATGGATGTGTTGTACTTTTTGTTAACCAGTGCCATGATCCTCGGCAGCTCCTGTGTCGCTTTCAATGCTTTTTATGTTTAGTTAGCAGCTTGCTTCATTATCGAGTGAAACCAATTCACTGCCAAAATAGATTGTAGCCCTTATTACCCAAGCTCTTCTGGAGGGAAATTGGTCTCATGTAACGTGTTTATATTACGTTGTCACAGCCGCGATAGACATCGAAGCCCTGCAGACGTTTGTATTGCAAAGTGAGGTTTTATTCTCACAGGAATCTTTTTTTGATTGGCGATCCTTGGGCCAGGATGCCCCAATCATCACTTGTTTTTTTTTTTCCCTTTCTTTTACTTGCATGCTTCTTGTATTTTTTTTTTCCCCCTGGAGAATAAAAAGACTGTGTCCTGACTGCGCTCTGAACAACAGCAAAATGCACTTGGTTTTCCTCTCCATCTGAATTCCTTAGGGATTCAGTTGGCGCTTCAGAATCTGCGTTTGTATGCCCTGTGAACTTTGGTGTAGTGCATTGCAGATTTTTGTGAAAGTTCACATGAAATTGTGTATGAGACAGCGTGGGAGTCAAAAGAAAATGTGTCAAACAATCTCGTATCCCATTCTGGTGAGATCCGGTGTTACTGATGTTGTAGTTGGTGATTCTTGAAGGTGTGCATTGTACCTCCGTAAACAATCACAATAATAGACAGAATAGTTGCTGTTGCTTTTGACTATAGTGATGATTCTGTCTCATGCTGGATAAAATATGTAGATGCTGGCTGCAGTCTTGGTGCCAGCTGATGTTGAACTCCATCAAACTAACCGTAAAGCCACTAATGTTGTGTTTTAGTCTGTGGTTAGGTATAAAGTCTGCACAAGCACATGTACATCTTTGTATTGTTGTGTGTTTAGCCTTCGATGTCCATGTCCACAAACCTTCGAGCTTCAGCTGCCTTTATACCACATATACCTTTATAGTTAAACCACTTTTTCCTAATGTTTTTCCAAGTTTGCCCATCATGTCAATGGCCTGCCAGCACAAGTGGACTGATTTGTGTGTGTTTGTGTGTGTGTTTGTATGAGAGTTTCTTCTTTGTCAGGGAAGACTATTTCTATGCTGGCGCGGCAGATCTACAGATTGCTGACTTCGTATTTGATCCATTGCAAGTTTTATAGATATATATCTGTTTTTTTTTTCCCTTTGGGTGGAGGTGATGATTGAATCTCCAAAAAAGAAGTGAATCAGCTAAATCAAGGGAACCCGCTGCACCAGCTCCTTTGTTTGATGTGTGGGCTTCCCTTCATTTTTATAGTCACCTGCCCGCAAACACTTGGAAAACACACTCAATGCTTTGTGTTTTCAAAACCTGTCCGATGCAGCTTAACTTGAACATGATGATATGTAACCAGATGGCTTTTGTAAAGTAGATCTGAAATAGGTGTGTATAAGGACACTGTAAACAGGAGTGAGGATGGCTTTTCTTTAAGAATAATATTGTAATTACATTATAATTATATTAATTAGTTACAATAATTGATGGTTATCTCTCCTTAATAATGGGAACCTTAATTAATGGTGATGAAAAGAAGGTGCCATCTATTTTGATTCAACATTTCACATTCATTTGATTTAATAAAAAACAAATAAACAAACAAACAAAAAAAAAAGCAGTTCACTGCAAACAGGCAGATGTTATTTGGGCAAACGAGAGGCCGTTAAGACTAATTCAACAAATCAATGATTATGGCCTGAATGTCCCTTTGGCATGTTGTTGTTATTGATCAGAGGGTCATTAAAACACTGTACTTGATTTCACTGCCTCCCGTTGGAGCTGTGATTTTTTTTTTGTGTCCTAAGTGTTGGCATATATGAATAAAAGTTCCAGTTACATTCTCATGACAAGTTTTTCTCTTCAAATCCCAGTTTTTGTGTCAAAAGCAGCATACACATCTTTCAAGCGTTAGTTGGTGCATACACAACATTTATAAATTAGGCCCCTGGTATGATGTGTTGCATCAGTCGACACTTAAGTCATTTTAGGCCCTAGCTTCTACACAAAATAACAATTAATCAATGCAGCAATTAATCACATTTTCTTCATTTTAGTTTAATACATTGACTTGATTCATATGGTGCTGGATTTGAACATTTCAGAAAGAGCAGGGCAGTGTTTTCACTTTGACTCTCAGACACATCGGTGTACTTTCCACCAGAAAACGGGGATACAACCTCCCCCC
>OMLB01019522.1:0-11040 GCA_900302555.1 Myripristis jacobus
AGGGGCCGGATTCAAAAAGGTCAGAAGAGGTATAATAGTGTAATAGTGTAATAAAAACTCAGCAAAACATCAGACCATTTTAAAAAGAACATAGTCATGTAGGACAGATCAACAACCAAATAAAATGACGAAGATGAAAACTAAAGACATTTTCTCTGTAACTGTAGTTTATTTTAGTTTGTTTTGTAAACACACAATACAGTTTATCTTTTTTTTTCTTTGTAAAGCCTCATTTTTATTTTTATTTCATATAAGGAAAAATGCTATTTTCACACAAGTTTTTGTTATTTCATTAGTTTTCATGAACGATTTGAACGTGGTTGTGAATGTTACTTCATTTCTGTCCCTCTCTTAACTTTTGAGGGATCACCTTCCCAAATCACTGCGGTACCTGGTGTGTGTTGGGTTAGAACACACACACACACATTCTCATTGCTCTCTCCGACTTGTTTATCTCACTGGTCGTGTTTTTGTCTCTGTAGCATCTGTTTGAGAACGGCCGAGTGGAGAACATATTCACCGATGTTTTCTACAGCAAGTTTTCCATGGAGTTCACCAGGATGCTGAAAGAGTTCAAACCCTCCGTCACAGCCACAGGTGAGTCACATTTCTGATTTTATCCTTACAGCACCATTTTGTTTTATCTCTGAGTGCTGCACACACACATTTGCCTTCTTGTACTCGTCCCTCCCATCACTGTCTCCTCTGTCCGTCGCCAGGCTATATCCACTCCCGTGTGGAGGAGGAGTACCTGTGGGACTGTAAGCAGCTGGGGGCCTACTCCCCCATCGTCCTCCTCAACACCCTGCTCTTCTTCTGCTGCAAGTTCTTTGGCTTCACCACGGTGGAGCAGCACCGCCAGCTGTCTTTTGCGCACGTCATGCGCTGCACAAAGACGAGCGCCAACAACACCAAGACCACCTTCCTGCGCTTCTACCCTCCCTTATCTGTGAACGAGCCGGACGCCAAGTCACCGCCAGGCGCGCCCGCGGGTGAGTGTCACATTCTTGCTTGGGCTATTGTAATACTTCAAATTGAGACAGTAGGTGATTGAATGATTACATATTCTTTCCAGATGCAGATGAAGTCCCAGCTAAGAAGCGCAAGGAGGAAGAGAATAAAGAGGAGATCCTGGAGATGATGGAGAACAGCGACAACCCTCTGCGCTGTCCGGTCAGACTCTACGAGTTCTACCTCTCAAAGTGGTGAGTGCACTCTCATCTCACCCTCTTTTTCTCACTTAACCCGTGTTCAGTGTTCAGAATCAGGGCAGACTTCTCAGAACGGGCCGATTGCCTGCCCTCCATTACTGCTGCTCATCTGAACAACTCCACACGCGACGCTGCACTTCCTCCGATCCTCGGCGATACGCCTGGCAAGTGTGAAGTCGATCAGCTCAACGTTTTTTTTGAGAAAATCGAAGGACTGACAGACACAAACACGCAGAGAGATTTTACTTTGATTGCATGAAGGCAAAGCTGTGGATTTAATCGGCTGAAATCAACCACCAGCTTTTAACTGATAGAGAGAGGAAGTGTGTGTTTTTCCTGTTCGTGTTTGCTGGACCTCCATCATGCAACCCCGTCCCACCAGAGCCTGCCTCCCTGCACTGCCCCTCCCCCTACCTCCTCTGAACTGCCCTCCATTGAACATGTGTCCTATGACATGTATGAAATTGTGTGAAATTGTGTGGACAGCAGGTCATCTGATCGATTTTAAAGTTGACAGACCGACATGCGGAGAGGCCTCCATTTTTATTTGGAAGAAGAAAACAGAAACAGAAAAACGAATATCCTCCTACCCTATCCTCGCTCCCTTGTACCATTTGATCAAGAATCAGCTGCATCAGTGTAGCACACAGTCAGAGATGCCTGCTATTGGACATAAGTGACCAGCTGTGTTTTGCACTGATTAGAAGCATTTCATTGAAGAATTTCAGACTATTGATTTGGTCTAGTTTGTCTGTAAATGTCTTTTAGGACACTGGAGATTGTTCTCGCAGTTTAATCTCCCCAATCACTGGTGCACCTTGTAGGCTTTAACTTCTTTCTTTCCCCCCCCTCTCTGTTCCCATGCAGCTCGGAGTCGGTCAAGCAGCGCACAAACTTGTTCTACCTTCACCCGGAGCGCTCCTGCGTCCCCAACAGCCCCCTGTGGTTCTCCTCCACCCCGCTGGACGACCACACCATGGAGGCCATGCTCATCCGCATCCTCACGGTGCGAGAGCTGCACCTCAAGCCCGAGAAAGAGGGAGAGAAGGAGAAGAACGACCCGCTCTATTTACCGGACGAGGAAGAGGATTCAGAGTGATGAAAGTGACCTTTTTGTGTTTCTTTGGGTCACATATTGTATGAGTGAGAAAAAAAAAAAAGTATGGATATTGACTCGAACGCCCATTTAAACACATTCCAGTAAAGAATCATTCAGTCTGAATTTCTCTCCCAGACACCTGAACTGCAGTTTGGTGACTCCGACCTCCATGACCACATGCTGAGCGGGATTTGAGGAGGATCCTGCAGCGCACATTTTTATTATTTTGGCTGTACGGCTGGAACTTGACTGACATGTCAGACTTGGCTCAACGTTGAGACTGTTCTTTTACTACTGCTCAGCTGGACACGGAGCTGTCCTGCCGCGTTTTCTCTTGTTTCTGAGGAGATGAAACGTCTTTGTGCTTTACAAATTATGTCCAGTTCCCTTTGTTACCATTGCTTCAGTCCCTGTGCGCCCTGGATGCAGATTATTTTTGTTTGTCTGTTTTTTGGTCATGTTTATGTCAGCTTTTCCCCAAAGCAGGGTAGATCTCTTCGTTCAGAAGAGCCGCTGTAACAGCAAAACCATTCAACTACTGTTGGTTTCAGTAAACGTTTAAAGGAAAAATCCACCTTAGAACACCATTTTCAAAAAAAACAACCTTTTGGCAAAGTATCTTCCATTTCTTTTCTTTTTTGTAGTTTCTCTCTTGCTGTTTCTCTCAGAGCAGGAAGATGGTTTCTCTACAATATTAGATCTGTTTTGACTGGAAAAGATTTCATTCAGTGTGTTTACACCTGACTGAGCCTCCGTGGTCTCCTCTCAGTCTTCACTGTCTTCAGTCTCAGGTTCAGAGGAGTGTGAGGAGAGGAGCTGGCCGTCGGCTGTCAGGTTGTAAATCGGCAGCTTGATCGAAGTTCCTGGCTGGTTCCTCTCCATCGGCTTCTGTTTCTGTCTGTTCAGTGGAGCTGCTGTGCCCCTCGGCTCCCCTCAGTACAGCTCTGATGAAGCTGTGAGGGCTCATCATCATCATCCTCGCTCTTCACAGGGACAGGAATGGGAACTTGAAGCCGCTCTCCCTCCTGATCGGTCCAGGACAGTGTTGAGCATCTCCCGTCTTTGCACTCCACCGTGGTTTTTTTCCACTTTTCCATTTCTTGGCCAGTTTTTTTTTTTTTTTTTTATGGTGCGTTTTTCTTAATCCTGTGGAGAACTGGCCACATGTGGGTGACATCATGTGAAGAAACTTGCAGGTGTGAAAGAGTGAAACAGCAAGGGCTCATTGATAATCATACAGGGATGAAGTTCCTCAGCAACATCAGAAGAGCGTAATGCAGTTTGGTCATGAGACGTGTTTTGAGTGAGGGATGTATTTCACTTTGCCTGTTTCCTATTTCACTGTCATATTCTCACGTCAATATGCTCATTACCACTATCAAATGCAGTTCTGGGTAATGTGACCAATAAATTCACTAGCTGAAATCAGATTATCCCTCGAATAATATATATATTATTCATCACAAATGAACCATCACATATATGATCATAAATATATGAGGGTGGACTTTTCCTTGATGGTTTAAATGCTGTTGCAGCTGCCCCTCTGCCTCACAAGCGGGAGCCGAAAAGCCTCGTTTCTCCATAAAGCTTCATTTCTTTGTGTCGACTTTTGTTCCTGTGTTGAGTCAGATGGCTTCAGATTGAAATGTCCAGTCTCTTGAATGTTAAAGGTTGTTGATGTGACTCAGGATTTGTTGATTTTTTTTCTGTTTTTTTTTTTTGTTCAAATGCAATTATTAAACAGCGTTTGATATGTTTGCCTCTGCCTCGTTATTCAAACTAACAGAATAACAGAATAAGATAGTTGGTCATAGTTGCCTGTTGGGATTAGTGGGAAGATGATTTTTTTTTTTTAAATCTGAAAATTGAGATATAACGAGGTTGGGGAAGGGTTTCTGCAGTTTCACGCACAAGTTGTCAAATCTACCCCTTTTTGTTGCTGTTGTCGACGTTTGAACCCCAGTCTCGTCTTCATTTGAATGTTGATCGATACACTAGCACCTTTTAAAACTCTTCCTCTGAAACTCTTGCTCTAGTGCTTCTGTCATTTTCAAATACATAACGTGATAATCCTGTTATGGTTTTGAAAATAGTTCAATAAAATGTAGAGATAATCCTGTGACGGTTTTGAAAATGTTTAAGTGAAATGTCAAGATTCTGCCTGCGATGGCGTATTGGGGCCACTGTCGGGGAAAAGATTCAGCAAAGTGATGTGATGTGGCTCCTTGACAAAAAAAAAAAAAAAAAAGATAAAGTTTTTTTTGTTCTCAGAAATTTGTCACCTCATAATCTCAACATTTTCAAGTTTCTTATCTTTTCCTCATAAATTTGAGAGTTTTTCTTGCAAATTTACCACTTTAATCTCAGAGAATATCCAAGTTTTTTCCTCTGAATATTACCCCCTCCCCTGGCTCTGTATTTTTTTTCCCTTACAATGGCCCTAATTCGCCGTCGTATCCTGCCCCCATATTGTCATTAATGTATAATTTTTTGTATTGTATATATATTTTTTAAATAAACAGTTTCATATCACTGCTGTTGTTTTATTTGTGATGGAACAGGTGTGCAAAGTCCAACTCTGACCAGCACAGGCAGCAAGTTATTGAAAAGAGCAGCAGATTATTTTATGCAACAGAATAAATACAATCATGAGACATGACGAAGGACAGTGGACAGGCTGTTGTTTCAAATTCAAGAGGGATTATGAGACAATGTGGTTCTGCTCTTAGTCTCTGTCTCACAGATATAGTTAGAATGGATCACAGACTAATACAGTATATTGTAATTTATAATACTGTGTAGATATGCTGCCCCCTACTGGTCCATCAGTGTATATATTGCCTGTAAATCTCAAGAATACACCAGGTAATGTTCTCAGAATATTTTTTCTACTGTTTGTTTTTTAATTAACGTATTAATATTCTATTGCTGTTGTCTTCTTTGCAATGAGATAAGAAATGTTTTGTTTCTCAGAGAACTTTAGCCAAGTTCAGATCTTGATCGTCAGCCTGGAGCTCTCTTCATGGAGCAGTCTGGCTTTTCAGTGTAGTTGTGTTGTGTTTTTTACCCAGCAGTATGAGACGGTAAAATAACTGTAAATGTGACACCTGTACGATTACCATCAGCATCTCTCTTCAGAGAAAGATATTTTAACTTACTTCCTCTTGTTTGACTGTAATTGGCCCTGTGTGACACGTTCAGTCTCCACTGTCCGTCTCTCTGCTTCCTTCCTCTTAAACAGTGCAGACGTCCGACTTTTCAGACACAGCTCTTTTAGGCTGAAATACTAAAACCTTGTACCATTTCTCACAAAATTCATGGATTTTTGGTTCAACAGATGTATATATCGGGGTTTGGCTGAAGAACTTGTCCAGTGTTGCTCTGTTAGTTTCATTAAACAGAAAAAGATCAAAAGGTGTGTGATGGTAATCCGTGGCACAGCTTCAGTATTTTTTGGATTCAGAGACAGAATTTTCTTCATGGTTTCACTCAGTACATCACACAGAATAAATTATTCTGACTTTATTAGGTTATATAGCAGTACAAAGTGATATGTAATATCTAGTAATCCATGTATTTTGCAGTAGAAAGACATTTGTAAAGGGCTGAGTTTTGAGGAAAACCTCCAGTTTGTTAAACAGGCACAGCAGTCAAACTGAAGTGGGTTTCACTCACAATTAAACTTAACTCTTCCAGGTGATGCTGGTTTCTCACAAATACTTTTTTGAGACTTATTGCAGTCTTGATCAAACCAACTCTTCAGACCTGCAGCACCTCCTTTTTCCCCCATTCTTGCACAGTCTTCTCCAGCAGGATTGATCCCTTCCCAGTTATCAGGTTCTTTGCCACTCCAAAATGTTAAACTATGAAATGGGAAATAACATGAACACACCGCTGAGAAAGAAGAGGTAATGCTGTCAATGTAACGGGACAAAAACTGTGAAGGATGTGAAATGCTGATTCATTAAAACAATCAAACCTTTCGTCCAGCTTTGAGCCGTCCACCCACAACCATTCTTTCTCTGTCACTTGATCTGTCAGTCCAATCCAGAACTTGTCTTCAGCCTCATCCATTTTACCTCTAAGTGTCTCATCCAAGAAACGCTGAACAGGAAGAGTTGAAGGAAATCACACCACGGTATATATGATTTTGTTGTGTTGAAACTTTGCTCAAAGGTTGTAGTTCAGTGAGATGCAGGATGCTAAAGACGGTCTTTCATACAAACCTGTTAACAGAGTGCCACTCGTACCTGTTCATCTTCGCTGTCGATCTTCACCAGGTGTCCGCCCAGTTCTACGCACTTGCTCCTGCTCTGATCCCATGTTATCTTTTCAGTGAGGAATCTGTAGCACTTATTTCCGTGAAGCTCCCAGCCAGGATCACATTTGGAACATGTTCCACCTTTAAGAAAATGACACTAATCATACTCAGTGAGTCACTGTTCAACATCAGAGAGGTCAGCTTGTGACTTGAAGGTTGCATGTTTGAATCCCAGACCGGCTGGGACCATCACACAAGGTGAACGAGAAACACTTTGAAGCCGCTGCTGCTGAGAAGCCACTGCTGGGTGGCTGCATATCATTATCTGCATTGTTTTTCAGTGCATTACTGTTCATACCTCGTTATTCATTACCTGAAGACTGAATTAGTCCAGTAAACCCACTGTGGGGCTGCTGTTAAATTAGTGCTCCAACTTTTTGGGCAAAATACCCCTTATCCGACTTACCCAGACTGAAACAAGATGTTTGATTCCATTTTCACCTCTGTATGCCCGGTGGTTTGGTTCCTAAGGGTAGCATTTCATGTTAGCTTAGCATAAAGACTTGAAGTCTATGGGAGTCATTAGCCTAGCTTCATCAAAGTGAAAAAATAAACCTTACAGCAACTCTGAAGCTGTCTTATCATTGCGATAGACGGAGGGATAAATGTGTTCAGCAGTCAGAAAAAGGGTAGTTTTCCCAGAAGGTTGAAGTATTCCTTTAAGTCTTTATTACCTAAAAGAGAAACTTTCTGCATATTTTCTTCAGCTCCTGTAGCTCCTAAATGGCTACAGGGGGGCTTTGAGCTGTGGTCCTTTTGGTGAGGTGAATCTTCTGATTCTTTGTTCTGCTTTTTCATTCTTTGTTTGTTGTTCCCTGTCACACTGATATCACCTGTCTGTCCTGTAGAGACTGTTAATTTCATGTCCATTATTGCACTGGTGGCCATTTGAAGTAACAGAGCGACTTGAGCAGGTTTTAATTAAATAAACATGTAGCAGAAAATGCATCACTTACCATGAGTAGGTGGTCGACAAGAAGGTTGCACCACATTGCATGATTTTGCCTCAGAAAGTGTGTCTGATATGAAAAAAAATTGTCAGTCCTCCACCACATCTGATCCCTCAGCCATACATTTATGTTCCTTTTCAACACAGGATAAGTTATAAAAACATAAAGCATATGTTGTGTTCAAATGTGTTGTGTTCAGTAGCGTTGACGGGCTCACCGGTGAAATTCCTCCTCACGGCGTCGTGCTTGGCTGTCATCATTTGGAGGCGTTGCCTGGTCTGCATGTTATCATGATCTGATTTTAAAGAGACAGCTGATCAATATTAAACATCCCTCTGCTGCTTTAACGTTT
This sequence comes from Myripristis jacobus, assembly GCA_900302555.1. NCBI lineage: Eukaryota > Metazoa > Chordata > Actinopteri > Holocentriformes > Holocentridae > Myripristis > Myripristis jacobus. The sequence continues at coordinate 7,937 of OMLB01019522.1, forward strand.
CTTTACTGCAGCAGTTTAGTCACACTACTTGATAATAACTGTGAGCATGAATATCAAAACACACACATTCCAGGAGTGAGTGACTGAGTTCATAAGACACTGGAGAGGAGAGTAACACTTTATAATAACCATCATTAATAAATGGTGTATTGGTAGTTAATTAAACTTTGGTTAACAGTTATTTTACTGTTAACAAACTAAGATATTATAATTAACTGTCATTAATTAACTATAATTACTATAATAAACTGTTACAGAGAGGGGCAAAAACATTCCTGGGTGTTAAGGTAATTAAAAATAGCCATCACAAACTATCTGAAAAACCAAATCACACAGGAACCCTGCATGGACTCACAGAGAAAGCCGAGTGCAGCGAGAGCCGCTGCCAAGATCACAGAGAGAACCACCAAGGCCGCTCGCTCTCGATTACAGCCGCCTGAGCTGACCTTTGACTCTCCAGCTGACCCCACACCTGTTGAATAGTTAGAAAATGGTGAATTACTGAGACTGGGAATTTAATGTAAAAGTTGAGTGTAAATGGATTTGCTCCTGAGGCTTTCTGCAAACACATCAAGAGACTGCAGAGCCACAGCAGATCCACCAGAGCAGCTTCAAATGGCAACTGTACAGTTTCTTTATGCAAAACATCTTTTTCTGTGAAAGGAGCAAAATCCTGGTCCACATTAAGCCTGAACAGTTCATCAGAAAACTATCAAAATCATAACATACACTCCATCCTACCAAGTCATGTCATGTCATATTCAGTGTTATAATTTTGTTCCTTAAAATTGTTTCTTTTTTCTTTTTTACGACAAATCCCACCAAAAATCACATCATCATCATTTAAAAAAAATTTTCAGTGCAAATGAAAATTATGATGCAAATATGATTATTCCCACTATCTAGTGAATCAAACCGCAATCACAACATCTGCCAAACTAACTGCAATATGATTTTTAATTGATACAGTGGGTCAGATGGCCTGCTTTGATTTTTAATTGAACAACACACGCCTGTGAGTGGGAAGTGCACGCAGCCAACAGGAAACTGGAGGCTTGAAGGAAGTGTCTGAACAGAGGAATACATTTTAATATTATTTTTAATTTAACCCTTCCATGGTAAACGCTGAATTCAGCCACCAATGTGCCATGTAATCACTGGGCTATTTCACGTGGCCTTTCTGACACAAAAGTTTGAGGCTGATGGTCACATAGAGGAAACTTCCTCATTTTTTATTAACTTCCTGCAAACTGGCATCCTTTTGCTCTCCTCGCCGCTTCTCTTTTATTGACTCGCTCGCCCTCAACGACAAACTCAAATGACTGGCCAAAACCACTTTTAAATAAATTTAAAAACCAAAGCATCTAGTAATGAGGTGCGGTGAACAGTTTGCATGTGATCATGGAGTTATCACATTACGTTTATTTTCTCCATAAACCCACTGATACAAGAATTCCACTTTTTGAACCGATATTTCTTTTCATCTCACCATCTTGGTCATGTTGTTTTGGTTCGTCCTACCCTTGGTTATGGCTGGTGAACATCTTTTTCATGTTAAGAATAGAGTTTAACCGCCGTTTAAGGCTGATGGACATTTTAAAAGCGCAAATTCACTGCATACATCATTGAATTTAGTTTCAAACGTCTGTAAGTTATATGAAGGAAATTACAGCTACCAGCACTTTTTTGAAAGCAGTTAATTTTTGTGATATTGGTGGTTCTTTTCCCCAATGAGTGGAGGTTATAGATCACCCGCCTCTTTATTTATCACCACAACCCCTGCTTGTTACCTACCACAGGATGGTTCGGGTGGGTCATCTTGCGGAGTTTTGTTGATCTTCACCTCAGAATATGTGGTGTCATCCTCTGAGAAAGCTGCAACACATGTGCCATAACTTTATTTTGAGCATTTCCATTTTGATTTGGACTGAGAGAGAGAGAGAGAGAGAGAGAGAGAGAAACCAGTTTGATCACAATCTACAGGAGTATTTTCAAGAATCAACTCCCAAAGAAGCAGATTCCACTGATTGCAATAAAAGATAAATAGAGAGACAGAAAGAATGACTAAGAGTCAACCATGTAACGGTCAGTCCTGAAGAAGCAGCTGACATATCACATGTAGGACTCACCATGGTTGTGCTGTTGTGCCCTCCTTTTGTCCTTGAACTTCACATCTGCGTACACCACACCAGTTTCAGACATGATTTCAGAGACGTGGGAACATCAGGGAATTTAGCAGAGGACTCCGGCACGTTCACCACACACAGCTCGACGGATCGAAACGCCTCTGCCTGCCACAAGGAAGAGGGGATGTGCAAGAAGCTGTTCTTCCTCAAAATCAGCTTCTTTTTTTTTTTTTCTCTTATAATCATAGTCTGGTATGATTGCAGAAGCAGCTCGTTTAATTCCCATCACTTCTGTTTTCTTCAGGCAAACAAGTACTAGCCTTATGTTCTGCAAAGGCAGCCATAAGTGAATAGATTAAATGTTATAAAATGTTATTTTAAAAAAATGAGTTTCAGGGCTAGACAGGGGAAGTGGAAAACGGTACAGCTGAGTTCATAAAGAGGTCTTTTATAATTTTATGGCACAATGACGCAGAAAGGTCAGTTTTTGCAGAGAAGTTATTTTAATAAAGCCTTACTCGGTAATTTCTTGTGGAGTTGAGTGTTACTGTCCTAAACAGACAGACAGCTTTTTGTCCAGGGATCCCCATTTGGACTAAAATTATATCTACATCCAAAGCTGATTAAACTAAAATGTGAAACTTTGAATTAAATGTATTACTCATGATAATGTACCAACCCCTGCTAGGTCATACAACACCATGGTCATTTAATCATTGCCCTGTGTTACTGATAAGTCTGCCAGATACATGTCTTATCAATTAACCTCAGTGCCCTTTGATCGTTAATTTGACTGATTGGAAAAGAGCTCACACAGCATTAATTCACCACATTCATTCAAATTTCTGAAAACTGAATTAGCTATACAGCCTTCACTTTAATTCTACTTTAATGATTTTTCTCTGGTCATTTCCAACCATCTTTTTTCTTTCTTTTTCTTTTTCTTTTTCTTTTTTTTTTTTTTTTTTCTTTTGCTTT
>OMLB01019522.1:11060-22350 GCA_900302555.1 Myripristis jacobus
GCTGCATAAATGAATAGTGCTTACCCCTAGTGTCACTTTATGTGAATTTAAAGAATATATAAAGACTATCACACTTATAATCACTAAAAAAAATTGTCAAACTGTACTATGAACTAACACATGTATTGTATTTTTATTATCTAATGATAGTATATAAATGGATTCTTTTTTCCAGTGATTTTTATTTTATTTTAATGCACATCCTTCTTTCTATGCATCATTATGTTGAGCACATGTCTAAAATATTTGTATATTTGAATGTGTTTTCAAAAATATTATAAAAAAACAAAAAATAATAAATATATGTAATATTTTCAAGGTCTTTAAGTGGGTTTTGGTCATACACCTTTTTATGATTTATCGTTTTTCCTTTTTGTTGTTGTTTTCTGTATTTCTATTTTTTATCTTATTGTTTTAATGCCTCATCTATTTGTAAGCGATGCTATCTTCGCTGCTCATGACTTGAAATAAAGATTTTTTAAAAAATATTTCATAGAGGGGTGTTTCTCTAACTCAGCCAATCAAACTGGAGAATAACTGACCGAACTGTCTGGCGGCCAATCAAACGGCCGTATTCTCCAGAAGGGGGCGGGGTTTAGTGGTTGACGTTGTAAAATGAGGCGGGGACGCTTCCTCTCCTAGCCGAGCTGGCACTCCGGTGAAGTGCAACAAGGACGGTGAAGACTTTCTTTAAGTTTGTGTCCTCCGGTGTCCTGCGGCAGACATGGCCCCCAGCGCCCAGCTGAAAGAGGCAGTGGCCGACATGCAGGAGGGGATCCGGGCGATCCTGCTCGGGCCGCCCGGGGCCGGGAAGGGGACGCAGGTGAGCCGGACAGAGCCGAGGCTAACTTCACGGTTAGCCGCCAGAAGCGCATGGCCGAGCGCGGCGCCGGCTAATGCTAACCAACTAGCTTAGCCTGCTGTCACCGGCAACATGTACCTCATCCAGAAAAGTCCCGCTTCACACACACTATTTCTGACACCCAAAGTTATTTAATTCAGCTTGTGTTGCATGCCATAGCCGCCACTTACTCACTGTGTGTTAGCATGGCTTTCTACATCTTAGCCGCGCGTTGGCGACAGGTTTAACTTGTTTTGTCCGGGAAAACGGCTGAATCTACCGGCACTGGAGCTTTAACTTTTTGGCTCCATCCATGCCGGCGCTAGTGCCACATCATGCGGGGTGTGATGTAAAGGCACACCGCCAAGACAAGACGCACAGGTGCCGCTTTATACACCGCAACACTGGCACAGAAGCCGGCCCAGCTGGGGAGACTTATCGCTAACCGTAATATGACATTGGCGCCCACTCTTATCTTCATGAACACACTGCAGGCCGCGCCGCTATAATGCCACATCATGTGCTGTCAGGGATACAAAGGTGGAGGTGCATCGGTGTGTGTGTGTGTGTGTGTGTGAGGTGGTGGCACAGCCTGCGACCTGACAGCGCTCGGTGTGAGGGAGCTGAGCCGCAGCAGAGTGTGTTAGGTGACGCTTCAGGTGTCCTCAGCACACACCTGGGGAATCATCACAGCTCCAGTGAGGAGGTGGTGAGGTGAAGCGTACACCTGCAAAGTGTATGGCATAGAAACCTGGAGAGAGGGTGTGATCTTTACACAAGTCTCCACAGCACTTCAACCTCACAGCCTCAAGGATATGAAAATCTAATAGGAGCCCTCACATGCACGTTATATGATTTAATTTCAGCCAGTGGTGAGGTGTTGCATTGGGTGCTCCTCACATGTCTGCTTGCACTTTCATTAACTCCCATGTGCAAGAGCGCCACAGGTCGCTGAGGCCGGATCTCTAAGTGTTGACACTGTTGCTCTTAGTCTGTCTGGTTGTGCATGAACATAATAATAATAATAATAAAGGATTTAAAGTTTATTACAGGAAAGAGAGAACCTGGTGATAATGTTGCTCCATCACAGTGAGTTGAGGCAAAAGTCTGCTGAGCTGTATAAATATAAGACCAGTAAACCAGGCCTGTTTGTTGCATTATTCTTATAAATTTCTAAAACTCATTGCCCTCATGATTGTGACAGGGATTTGGCAATGACACAGACATGGTGCAATGATTGACTTCCAGCCCGCAGGACATTATTGAGAAAATTATGATAAAACTGTGCATCAGGTTAAAATTGCACAACGCTTGAGAGACCAGTGAAGCCTTTTCGTTCTGTCAGCCTCTGCCCTGCTGAAATGTATTTGAGCAAGACGCTGAATCTAGCAGGTTAATCCCCTGTCTGAAGGGTGAACAGAGACTCTTCCAATAGGAATCAGTAAAACACTGCATTATTACTCCCGTTTATCATGTTATACAGCCATATAGAAACATTTCATTTTAGCTGTCCAGGTGCAATTGAAAAATTTTGATATAAGTTGTAAGAAGTGTGATTTTAAAAAAAAAATCCCCAAATCATAAAGGCTAATCATGATTAATCACTGTCATCAAATTCCTGAGTAATCAGTTTAGCCATGAATCAAAATCGAGTTGACAATGAGCCGCTCCCAGAGGGACGTAGTTGGAAGTAGCTGGAAGTCAACAGTTGCACAATTTCATTTCTTCAGAATTATTTGTGCTGAGACTTGAAAGACAAAACCCTGATCTCAGTGAAGGTTTTTTTTTAAGAGCTAAAATTGTCAAAATGACCTCGTTAGGCCTGAGCTGTAGACTCTCTCTCTCACTTGCACAACAATATTTCTGTGTGTTATAACTCTTTCCTTGTAATGTGGTTTTTGTCCTTTGGGACAGTCCTGTTTGTAAGAGGCTGTGCAAATAAACTTGAAGCATGTTTTATGTTTGATGTACAGATCAGCGCAGATGTGTGGGCTGAGGTTAATGCTGAGCGCTAACCTTTCCAAATCAGTCACTTCTCATCACAACAGCCGTCTCTCCGGCACGTCTGGAACACACTCTTTTTAAACGTCATATTTTGGTCGGGATCTCAGGACTCCACTGAGGACGCCAACCTGCATGACTTTTTTTCTTCACCTTCAAGTTTTCTTTTTGGTGGCTTGACACCAGAAATGTGTCGCCACATCTCTGATAACATGTAACGCGTGATGTTTCTTCCGGCAAAAGCATATACAGACATGGCATTGAAAGCACCAAATAAGCAGCTTTGATTGGATTAGCTGATATCACGATAGGTACGGTGGACAGTGAGTGCACATAAAAAAAAGGCCCTGTAATTACTGGGAACCTGGCTGGTGACCCTGACCTCTTTATGTATCCGCCAAGCCTGAAATTTACCTGCAATTTTCAGGTAAATGGTATTAATTTCGGAGCCAGCCCAATATGTACCCGTCAGTTGAGTCGTATTCCTGTGACAGTTGAACAAGCTGGAGGTGTAGGCTGGCTTAACCTGCTTTGCTTGTTTTGAAAGTGAACAGTTCAGTTTAAAAATGAAGCATTCATTAGAATGGGGGCAGAGTTGCAGTGTGTTATTTGCTTGTGGCCAGCAAACAGAAAACAAAGCAGCCCAGCGGACTGTTACCTTGACATTTTCTCTTCTTGTTGACGAGTCCAAGCTTTTGGCTGCAGAGCTGCCACACCACACATGGTTATTGATCTTGTGCTCGTGGGCTTTTTGCAGTGAAGTTGCCCAGTCACATCAATACTAAAACCACTAGTACCGGTTTTAGTATTGATGTGATTAAAAACATTTTAGTATTGACTTGGTACCCAACTCTTGTGATGTCCTGAGCCACATCTGAAAATCCACCAAATGCTTTCATGGTTTTCCCATCCTGGTAGATTTGTAGATCACAAGTGGACTTGCACATCATGTTTGACTGTCTCTCAGCGTCGCGGTTTGAAAAGACAGTTGAGCAGCACTAAGCTGGTGGATGCTGAAAGTCATGACTGGCAGTCTGAATGCTGCGCTCTTCCCTGCAGGCCCCTCGGCTAGCAGAGCAGTACTGTGTTTGCCACCTGGCCACCGGGGACATGCTGAGGGCCATGGTGGCGTCGGGCTCCGAACTCGGCAAGAGGCTCAAGGAGACCATGGACGCTGGCAAACTGGTAAGACCTGTGCATATGTGTATATCTTTGTCTGTTTTTTTTTTTTTCTTCTTTGGTATATCTCTTGCTGTTGTTTTTCCTGCTTGCCCTTTCCCAAACCTCATTTTAAACAGGTTTGATATTTACACTCTGTACAGAAAGCCTGTAAAATCCTTAGAGCAGTTATATCAAATTAAATCATAAGATAATAAACAGCGCACAAAAGAAACACATATTAGCAAGGCAGAGCAGACTGTAACGTGTAATAAGGGAACATAGCTGAAATGTTCCTAATGGGTTCAGGTGCCCAGGTGCAGTTGTTATGGATGCACACAAACTATAGACCAGCGGGCAGCAACCTTAGGCACGTGTGCCACCGCTGGCTTTACCAACGAAACACTAACAATACGTGTAATTAGAGGAATTTCTTAAGATGTTGAAGTGCCCGGTCATCTGCATGCCACATTAGCCTACCTCTCATACAGCCACTGGTTGTTGTGTGGCTCTAGTTAGTTAGTTAGTGTGACTGATGGTACAACCTCCATCGTGTCTGCAGTGACGGCAGGACCGGACATTCCAGCCTTAATGGACAGAGGAGTGCCTTATGTATTTTATGTTTTGAAACTGCTGTTTGACAAATGCTGGGTGTTGAATGTGGTTTTGAGACCAAACACGAGAAAGTAAGAGGCAGACAAGGCAGAATCTGTCAAACTAAATGTGTCTGGTTGTGGGAAGCAAGCCAATCCCATTAAAGTCTTTTTCCCCCATGAAGTCTTTATTGTAATTTTATTATTATTATTTTTAGTAGTAGTAGTTCATTACTCGCCCTCTGCACACACCACTGATTGTCTTTACTGGTGAAATCTCCAAGTCTATTATTGCTTGGCGTGTTGCCTGTATGGATGGAATGAAATACAGATCTGTTGGAAGTTTTAATTTGAATTCATGTGGTGTCATCATTACATTTAATGATAATGTCTGTGTCACATTGATTAACAAGAAAGTTTCAAACTCTCACTTCATGTCACAAAGGTTGCCGACCCCTGCGTCAGACTGTTTGTTTTAGTAGAGTCTAGAAGGCTAACACGATCATTTCAAAACTAGAAATTTTGCGTCAAATTGTGCCTAAATTATTTCTTTCAAAGGTAGATGTGTAAAAATAAACTTGGATAAGGCTGACTAAGATCCCGATGCAGAGCAGAGGTGCACTGTGTCACCTTGAAGGAGTTCACTTAACCGTTACATAATGAGCGGTCGTATCTGGTGGCTGAGTGTAACCCACATCTGGTACCAGTATGAACTGATGGCACTGATGAAAAGACAGGTGTGTGTACTGAGTGACAAGACCAAAATAAATTAACCTTCCTTTGTCCCTGTCTTTGCAACACATTTTAATTATGGGCCTTGAGGTTTTGACTGACTTTGAAGTGTCTCCAAAATAACAGTCAAGTTGTTGTTGTTGTTTTTTTCTCCCCAACGGGTGTGTCTGAATGCTAACACTCAACCATCCAAGCTGCTGCGGCACTAAACTGATGAGTTTTCTCAGGTGAAAGATAATAAGAATTACTTAAAATCATGCTAATGGTGACACAGTTCCAGTTTTTGAGTGTTACCATGTAGGTTAAGGCTGTGTGATATGACGATATGTATCGTGCGATGGTTGAAAAACATCTATCATTCCATGTTTTGCTCTATCCTTTACTTCACTGCGTTACAAATCAACTCCATGATATTGAATTACGGGAGTCTATTTTCTGTGGTTTGGGTGATGCTGAGTGTTCCTCCGAACTGCGTGCATGAGCGCAGGCAGCATAAACCAGCAGCATAATAATAACACATAATTCATAAGAACTCAGTGTAATTTTAAATTGTGTGGACGTGTAGCGGCAGCCACGCTGTGTTCGACGCGGTGTCGGTGTCACACTTCACCGGTCACTAAAACACTCACGGCAGCGTCATTTTATTAACTGCACTAATGAAGCTCAGATAAAAACATCAGAAGTCATGGCTGCATCCACTGAGACACAACATTCACTCCAAAGCAGGATTTTGACTTTATTTCTCAGTGTGAATTTAGTGACACCTTGCAGTCTGTAGATTTTGGGCTGAGCTGGCAACATCACAACAGGTGTGCAGACCTCCTCCTTTCCAGCCCCCCTCTGTCCTGCAGGTTTCGGTTTCAGCTCTACTTTTGTATCTGCCTGACCCAGTTAAGGTCCGCATGCCTTCATGCATGTTCTGTTCAGGTAGATCTGTTTCAGCCAATCAGCATGAAGCCCTTAGATGGATCAGGTGTTGGAGAGTGGGGCTGAAACAAACACCGGGTTGGGGACCACTGGTCTAGCGGACCCAAGCGGTCTTGCGTCGCTTGACATGTGGTCTAGCTGCGGCAGCGTTGTGACAGACAAGTAAATGGTCGTAGTATCTGACTGAGGAAGTGTCGCTCCGTATGGTGCATTCATGGCACTGTTGTTGCCTGGGGAAAAAAATGTGCCAAGAAGCATGTGGAGGTCGCCGATAGACTCATTTCATCATCACACTTAGTCATGTAATTTCCTGAAAATGTGCTGTATTGTTATATATATCGTTATCAGGATATCAAATGACCTACATCTGCATATGAGATTTAGGTCACTTCGCACAGCCCTAATGTGGGTTGCATGACTCTGTTGGGACGCCTTATTCCCACATGTTCTTTTTTTAAAGCATATTCTGTACCACCGATTAATTTCTAACAGGCCCGTTCGTTCCCTGCTGTTCCCTGCCTGATTCATCCCCGATCAGTAATTATCTGTTGCTGGGCAGCTGTTGCATAACTCTTTCAGCGGGATTGTTCTTCATTGTGCCTTCTCACAAACGTGTGTGTGTGTGTGTGTGTGTGTCCCTTCATTACGTGTCTGTTTGCTGCCGTCCTTTTCCATTATCTGTGTTTGACTGGGTGACTGTTTACCTTTGTGCAGGCCTGTATCTGCATCCACAGTATAAACAAGTCTCCTTTTTGTCGGTTCCATTTATTCTCCTGGAAGAAATTCAGTTTGTACAGAAAACACAGTGCTCATCAAATAGAAAAAGGTTTAAACAAAATGGGGCTGCATGACACGGTAAAAATCATATCCCCGTTACTTTGACAGACATCATTACTGCTGTAATATTTGCAAGTTTAGTGGGAGAGATCACAAAACTAGTAAAATAAAGATGATGTGATTTTGGTTCGTTTTTTTTTTTTTTTGTTGTTTTTTTTACATCTGGAGAATATTATTTGTTGTCAGGGCATCTCTGCAGCTCCACAATAATTGATTTATAATGGTATACTGTCACATTTAACTGTTATCAAAAAAAAAAAAACTGCAGCTGGTGTGATTTGGATATTGCACTTATCCAAATTGCAATTTCGATATGATTTCAATTAATTGTGCAGCCCTAAAAAACAAACACAGCACCTCTACTGGTCTTGGACATTCAGATAAATCACCCACTCACACGTCAAGGTGGATTTTAGACGAATCTGCATGGAAGCAGCCAGTAGGGATGTGAATGACCGAGAGTCTTTTCATTTTCCCTGCAGGTCAGTGATGAGATGGTGGTGGAGCTCATAGAGAAGAACCTGGACACGCCCCCCTGCAGGAACGGCTTCCTGTTGGACGGATTCCCCCGCACCGTCAAACAAGCAGAGATGGTCAGGACTTGATTTGATTTCTTTTTTTTTTTTTTTCCATGCTGCTCTCTCTGGCTGTGAAACGAAACTTCCTGGAGTGCAGCGTTGCATGGAAAGCAACACAGAGAGTGCGTTACATTTGGAGGCCGAAGTGGGAACAGAAACTCCTCAGTTTTAGTTTCAGTCGCATCATCTGATGCAGTGAATGATGTGGGATTTCTCAGGGTGGCACAGTTCATCCTGTGGAATGCACCGTCCAGTAAAAAACCTCAAATCTCCAAAAACTGATCTTTTCACTAAGAAAAACATTGTCCTTTTTATTTTGACGGCAATGTTAAGAGTAGCCAGTGGTGAAATGATGATTTAATTAGTCTGCAGACAAAATGATTTGGCTGAAAATTTGATAATAGAGGTATCATTTTCGTCATTTATTAAGCAAGGATTGACCAGTTATCGGTCCCGAAAGACAGTGGATCAAATCATCACTGATCTGACATTAAAAAAATACCTAATTTCAATAGTTAGATTGTTTTCCTGCAAGAAAAAAAATTGGCAGGATTCTTGTTTATTTATTTGGCTAATTTATTTATTAATGGCGTTGCTAATAGTGTAACTTTTGACAGTGTAACTTCCAAATTTGCTGTAAATGGATTTTGGCCCTGAATATTGGTTATTGGTGTTAGTTATTAATGGTCAATATCTATATCGGTCGATCTTATTACCAAATAAGAATACTGAACATTTGTTGATTACAGTTTCAAAAATGCTATGTTATGCATATTTTTCTTTTTTTTTATCATATGTATGAGTTTGGGGGGTTATTTTGGCCGCTGGCCAGTGGTGGGTAGACTAGAAAAGTGTCAAGTAAACGACTCAATATTTTCACATTTTATAGAATTGTCTATAAAAATGAAAAACAATTTGCACACCAAAAAACAGATATTGATGCATTTTGTGAAAGGTATGGTTTGAACTGTCATCTTTTTGAAAATTTTATGGAAAAATGATGAAACAGCAAATCAAAAAATAATTGATGGATTCATCTCCAGTGGAAATATTTAGGCTTAGCCCGAGGTTTGACTTTCCTCTTATGGCTTTGTAGTCAGAGCTTTTATCCAGAGTGATTTTAAGAAGTATACGCTTTTGTTTGAGTTATTTAGAATAAGGATGTAGAAGAGGTTTTTTTGCAAAGCACCACTGGCCTCATCAATACTTAGCGGCTGTATTTTATCTTTAACTCCCTCCGTTTGTCTCTTGCAGCTCGATGGTTTGTTGGACAAGAGAAACGAGAAGCTGGACTCGGTGGTCGAGTTTTCCGTCGACGACTCCCTGCTGGTCCGCAGGATCTGTGGCAGGTGAGAGCGAGGGGGAGGGGAAATCATGGATTGAGCAGGAGAGAGAGAATAATTGAGTTTGATTTCGTAAACACGCATCTGGTAGGCACTGATAATGCATTATTTTCCATGTTTGTGCTTCTCCTCGGACTGAGAAGCCTCTCACGCTGTTCTCTTGTTAAATCCTCCCAGGCGACACAATTGATTCATGTGAGAAGAGCAGCGTGGGATAGGGAGATAATTTTGGAGAGAAATGAAGCGTGAAAAAGTGTGCAATTAGCAGGGATGCTAGCCTGGGGGGGTTTGAGAGAGCGTCCTGGGACTGGAAGCTGGCGGGTTGGATCCTTCCAGAAGCCGCCGTGTCCCTTCATGCTGAAATGTGTTTGATTAAAACTTCGAGCTCTGACCTGCTCAGCGTTTGACTTTGACCTTATTGAAATGCAGTTTGGACGTTTGTCTCAGATGGACACGGGAAGAGAAAAGATACAAATCACAAAGTGTTTAATCTGGCCGTTAAGTGCCCCAACATTTCCAGGAAAATAAAAAACTTAAGGGAGAAAACCACCCCGGTATGCAACATTTTGCCAACTTTCTAGCTGATAACTTTGACTCTGGAAGCTGTTGCAGATTATTTGAAATCATTTCACACTGTTTAGATGGTCTTTTGCTAAAATAAAATGATCTTTATCTGTATAGAACTTTTCAAAACCCAGTTACAAAGTGCTTCATAATACAGAGTGATTAAAATGCAACAGACAAATCGATAAAATAAAAACATTTGTCAACTCATGCCAGTTCAACATGTTGGATATGGACATGGGTCAAATTTTAGGGTTCACTGTCACTTTAATCACAGCCGCTGCCACACCCCTCCTTTAGCCGGTCGCTGTGAAAAGTGAATCGGCTGTCAAAGGGTTCATGTTAAAGTAAGTTGTGAGAGGAAATACAAAAGATAAGTGTAAAGTGATTTTTGTAGATTTATGTCAAAACTCTCTGTGCTGGCTCTTAAACAGTTTCCAAACAATTCGACGTGCCATGCCGTGCTTGAAAAACCGACGCTTCAATCAAACGGTCCGGTGACCTTTTTCAGAACACAAGCGAGACCTTCATCCGCGCACGTGTCTGCAGCGACGAAGCCGGTCTGCGGAGGCTTTTGTCGGCGTTTGTTTGCCATTACGGCGCAATTTTCATCCCATTTCGTCACAATAACCCGGCCCGCATTATCTGCGCGCCAGGCTGAATAGAGAACACTTCCAGCGAGTTTGCAGAGGGCCATCTCTCTGCCAGCGGGGGTCCTTTTGTGAGGAGGTGGCTGGCTGCTGCCTTTTCAAGTCCAAGTAGGACAAGGGCAGCATGTGGGAAGTGAAAAGGACTGTTAAACTGCTGGTGAGTCACTGCGGCTGTCTAACCCTCATCTGTCCTCCTTCTCTCTCTTTTCTTTTTTTTTTCCTCTCCCTTCTCTCTTCCGTCCTTGTCCCGTCCTCCACCTCCTCTCGTCGCCTCCCCTCCTCTTTCCCAGACTAATTCATCAGCCCAGCGGCCGCTCCTACCACGAGGAGTTCAACCCCCCTAAAGAGCCCATGAAGGATGACGTGAGTAGTTTCACCATCAACCCACTTAGAGCCACTTCTGCTCAAACTGCCTCCCACTGCAGATGACATCCAGAGCTGAAACCGGCAAAGCTGAGACCGCGTCCAACTGTTGGGACTTGCCGTCGATGCGCAAAACATTCGCAACACCTTCTCTTTTTTTTTCATGACATGAATCCAGGTGGCAGCCACTACATTTTATAGATTTATTAAGGGACATCAGAGCTGAGTTAGAAAAAAAAAAAGCTCAAGGAGATGTGGCTAATATATAACGGTTGAGAAGCTGCGTGCCTGGTAGTGGAGCAGGGTGGTGGGTGTCACCGCGGTTAAGGTGGGAGGATGATTGAATGGGCCTTTTTTTAATTGAGTTTTTTTTTTTTTTTTTTTTTACAAGGTGCTAATAGACCTTTTTTTTATTATTATTATTAAAACTAAAGCTGGAGGAATGTGTCTGCTCTTAGAAATGTTTATTTGTGCTCACCAAGCAGTGGGGGGAGTTGTGCTGCCATCGTCATGAAAAAATATGAAGATCAAAACCATCCTTTTATAAAACAGATCATAAAAGCGATGTTTATTGTAAGATGCATTAGAATACATAATGAAGGGGTCAATAGCAAACAGCAGAATCTTTAGAAACTGATTAAAATTGACTCTCAAAATATGTAAATGACTGAAAAGTGACTGGCGGATGTTTTCTTCTGACATC
>OMLB01019523.1:0-10348 GCA_900302555.1 Myripristis jacobus
TTACCGCGCCGCCTCACAGAGATCCACTGGAAAATGTCTTCCTCAAAAGAAACTTGTCCTAACCTTGACGTGGCTCCGCACAACTTGGGCTGAGGTGGCCACTCAATCACTGTAATCGCCGCTGTCCATCCATGATGGATCTTTTTAGGTCATTAATATGAAGCCGAGCTGGAGCACCTTTTGCGCCGTCAGCACCAGCGTCCCTCCAGTATGTTTTCTTCTTGGAGGGCCAAATCTGCAGATAGCATGATATTAGTATGAGTTCCTCAGTGTAATTGTGTCTTTATCTCTTTGCTAATAACCCCGTGATGATGCACTGTACCCACAATGGATTATGGCGTTATATGATAAGTGGTAAGCATTATGAGGAACAATGCATTATCTCTTTGCAGAGAAGAGGGTTGTGTCATGAGCTCAATTACTACGCTGGTATACAAAATGTTTTCCAGCACAGTGATATTTTAACCTCACTCAGCATGCGAGGTCACCGGTAATCTCCCTCATAACTTCTTTAGTATGTAAATATTTCTGATGGTGCTTGATTCACGCTAAATGATAAACACACTTCTCACTCCCCCTGCACATTAGATACATGTGGCGGACGGAATTGCTTAATGGCAGATTAGTCCATTGATAATGACGGGCGTGCAAGCGTATGAGCTTCCTCGCCGCTTCATTATTCTGGTCACATGCGAGCATTAAATAACAGTTTTTCCCCTCTTCGCCCTACAGTAAATCCTCTCTCATCCATCGATTCTAGCATCCTTTAGGGGCTCCTGCTAGGAGAGACCAACAGGCTTATCTTGCAAATCCTTTAAAAGGTATTTAAAAAAAATCTTTGCCTGCATTAACTCTGTCTGATGTGATTTTTTTGGGGGCCTGCATATCACCGCAGTCGACTGCTAGTGGTTGATTTTTGAATTTTATATACCTCTGGGCCGATCCAGGCGATATACGAAGTCCTTTTTTTCCAAGTTTCTTAACAGTCACACACCATGGTGTTTATTTTTCCTCCTTGCCGCCCTGATTTTGATTTGTACAGCTTGAAGTGGTGGAGCGTAATAGATGTGTTTGCATTCGCCGAAAAACTGAGAGTTCCAATCACTCATCCATTGCCTTTGATAGCTCAGAGTGTATTTGGTGTCTCCCAGATAAGGCCTGAGTATACATCGAGTCGGATTCAGTCGAATTGTTTTGTACACACATGGTGCTTTGGCATGGGCCTGCTTGGATGGGCTTTGGCATGAAGGAGAATTTCATTCCTCTCCCCTCTCCCTCCCTCTCAGTCCCACAGTGGTGCTGTGGGGCTCGGGCTGTCGGTGAAGGTTGAAGGGTGTGTAGGACCCGGGGCTATGAGTGTTGCCTTGCGTAAAGGACAAAGAGAGAGGATCTCGGTCTCTGGGTTGAACAGAGTCCCCGAAACACCGGCACAGATGAACCTACATAACCACCATTCCCAATTTAGACACAGCGTATATTGCCATACAATAGAAAGTGCACGCACTGCACAAGTATGCCTGCGGTTAAAAAAAAAGAAAAAAGAAAAAAATCTTAATTTTCAGTGTGCCAGTGTGAAAATCCCTGTTGTTCATCTAAACAGCAGGAGTCTGATTTTTTGAAACATTAGATGCTACGATGCATCAGGGGTTGCTCTTGTTTTCCATTTTTAGAATCATGCGTTCACTCATTTTTGTCAGGGGAGCCTCCGATGGGAATTGAACTTTAATTCCTGATGATCATAATGCAGTGCTACATGACAAACCAGCTACAGGGCAAGCATATTCATAAATGTTGATTCAATTATGTAATTTAACACTTTGTCACATAGCAGTCAAACAGATTTAAGATTTAGATTTCATTTTCTAAAGGGATTTCAGGATGAAAGCCCTTTCAAAATAAATCGTACTGCCATTTTAATTGATGAAAATGTGTGTCATGAAGCTGTTCTTTAGAAATTTTAAGCTCTGTCATAAATGAGCCATCCTTTACTTGTCGTTGCACGTGCTTACCATGCTCCTCTCTGGACTTGGACTTAATTCCAGGCTCTTAGATGCAACATAGGCAATAAGCCACAAAAGAAACACATATTGATTTTGATATAAAAAGCACACAAATGTTCCAGAAAGCATGTACTTTTCATGTTGTGAATTAGACCTCTGTTTGATTAGTCTTTGGATTTAAAGTAACCTCCATCGTCACTGGGGGTGTGTTCACAGGATATTTGATATAAACTTTAAAGGTGACCCAATCAATCAGAGCTGAAGTCCATGACAATGTGTTTTATAATCATTTTTATCAACCAGTTGCTTTACAATTTTTTTTTTAACATGGCGAACAGCTAAATTTAAAAGTACTGAATGAATAAATAAATAATAAAAGTTGTACATGCACAATTCCTTTTCAAATTCAAGCTAGCTAGCTAGCTAGTAAGGTAGCTTTGGTTATTTTTTGTCCCCAAGGATATTTCTTTCAGTTTTAGTTTACATGAATGTTTTTTACCTAATTTGTCAGGCTAGTGCTACCTACAGTGATGGTAACAAGCTTTTTCAAGCCAGCTAGTTAACTTGTGAGCTAACAAAGGCTAATCAGTAAAACTTTTTAAAGTTTTAAAGCACTCTCTTTTTTTCAGACATGAACTCTTAAAGCTGCACCAAGTGATTTCTGACCACTAGAGGGCGTTGTGAGCTCCAAGTCCTTTTGTAAACAGTCACTCTGCTTGCAGGCTCATAGTAAATCGCTTATACAAAACTGAAAGTTAAGGCGGAAAAATCTGTTTTTAGGATCGAAATGAGTGATATGTCTCACTCTCACAAGGATCTTGTTGGATTACTTGGATTATTGTGTTTCTGCCCTCTAATTCGAAGACATGGTGAAGCTGCAGTCTGTCCAGTGACAAGGTAAACAACTGCTTTGAATTAACTTTCTCTGTTACCACTGTGCAAGCTGCATTAACAGAGGCTCTCACACAACTGATTTGAAATTTGGATATGTTTATCTGTAAGACTTTTAATGAAGCTGAAGAGTTGAGGATGTGAAAAAAGGGGGAAAAGTCCTGGTTTTACGCTGTCTGGGTTGAAGGGGGCGGAGCTACATTCCAGGCCAGAATTTGAAAACAAAGGGAGAAAAGAAGCAACAGCAAAATGACTTGGTCTAGTGACTTGGTATTGGTTGATATAATTAGGAGTTCAAAAGTTTCCATAAAGCACAGAGTAGTTTCAAGATTGTTAGTGGGCTCTGAAATCATTTAGTTCAGATTTAATTTTATTTATCTCCACACGAAAAATGAACACACTGCTGCATACATGAGCACAGAAACAGATAAGGACTGAATATGTGTTTTAGACTCCATTATAATATAAATCAGTTTTTACTGAAACTTTGGAGCATTGTTTCACTGAGCAGCTTTTTTTTGCAGCTGTTTGTTCTATATTTTACACACCAAGTTCACAACCTTTTTTTTTTTTTTTTTTTTTGGCTACTGCCAGAGCGGGT
This sequence comes from Myripristis jacobus, assembly GCA_900302555.1. Classification (NCBI taxonomy): domain Eukaryota; kingdom Metazoa; phylum Chordata; class Actinopteri; order Holocentriformes; family Holocentridae; genus Myripristis; species Myripristis jacobus. Next base: position 3,493 of record OMLB01019523.1, read on the forward strand.
CTTTCTTCTTTGTGCTATGCTTTTCACTTGACATATGTCACAGTGCAGTGTCACCTCATTATGTGAGTAGAGGTCCAAGTCTGCAGAGTGACTTGAACAAGGATGACTAATGATGTGTTAACCAAATATTCATTATCACATCTTATGAGAAATAAGTGCAATGTCTGGGTCACAAGGGCAATAAACTTGTTCGCACTCATTCTAAATATAAATATAATGACAGTGATGTCAGTCATATAACCAGAAGGTGATTTTTTATTTATTAACAGGTGGGATGGCTCAATGTGAGCACTTCCCTGCTGCCACACCACCAACACAACCAACAATGTAGCCCTCCCAGAGAACATTGCTAGAGGACGCCTTCACCATAAGCATTTTAATAATGCTTATTCTTCAAAACACACTGTTGCTTTGATGATATGAACTTTACCTTGAATTTTGTAACTGTAGCAGCTGAGTACTGTGCGGTCAGTGCAAGTTAATTTCCTCAGTCACATGACCTGCTCCACTCCCAGGTTACACCAAACATCTATAAGAACAACTATGTCTCCCCTAAAATATTTTGCTATAGCGGTGGCTTGGCCTGGGATGTATTTAGCAGCACAGACACTATGGAATGATCATATGAATATTATAAGAATACTATAGGCAGCAGCAGGGTGGGACTGAGAGGAAAAAGTGCAATAACACAGCAGTTGCTACTTCAGCACCACGGACAGCGTCATGGCCTCTGATATGTTAGAGCCGTGGTCTCAGTGACAGTGTGCACTATCACTCAGCTTAAAAGAAATTATTATTAAGTCATAGTGATAAATTATTGTATGTGGGTCACCAACAGCACTCAGCTGATTGCTCAACTGATGTCATTTGTTTTAATTTAGATATACCTCCTGGTAGTTTTTTGGTAATATTTTTTAATCTTTGCTTAGTTTTTATGATCATGCTTTTTTTTTTTTAAATGTCCTGAAACATTGCTTAAAATAAAATAAAACATCTGTTGTACTTTCACAGCACACCCAAGGGTTCAGCCCCTAAAACAACCCACTGGCTCAGTGCAGAATTCAAACGTTGGCTTGGATAAACTCAGTGTGGCCTATTGGTTTTCAGAGGAAGGGGAGAGTGGCAACTGGGTTTAATGATATTAGCCCTCATGATAGCAATGATAATCCTCCCGCTATTCCTGCTGACTGCAGAAAGCCCGTGCTTTGTTCTCAGCTCCCCCTATTAGTGTGATGGAGGTTCATTTTAATTTGAATGGACCATCAGTTGGATAAGGAGAGAGACGCTCGCTCACATACGTGCACAGACTTTGCGTGGAAGAGAAATCAAGCGTGGAGGGAAATATGGGGCCCTGAAAGGATGCAGGCACATGCGTGTATACACACACACACACACAGACACACACACATAGACTTTGTACTCTCAAGCTAAGGCACAACAATGGAGAAGTCCTGACAGGTCAATGTGATGAACTCTCTGGGCTGCAGGTGCTATTATCTTGTTGTCACCTGTTCCAAGGAGAGTTTCTCCTAACTGTCAACCACAGCGGGGGCTTAAAACCACCGAGATAGCAGAGAGAGAAAACTTGAAATAATACAGCCGGTCGACATGGGGACAAGTACGCCTTGTCTGTGTGGAACGGTGCAGTTCTCGAGGTGCTGTTAGTCTCAGGAGGAGGTGGGAAGCTGCGGGGAGGCAGACTGAAAGAACTGAAAGAAAAGAGCTTCAAACAACAGACTTACTGAATTTAAATAAAACTAAGCAACCTACTAACTAACCAAATAGATAGATAGATAAATATTGAATTAAATGCTATGCAGTTACTGGCTATAAACAGGAACTTATGCTCTTTTTTACTTGCCTTCTGTTTTTGCCTATTTCAGTGGTTTACAAATGTTTCCATGTGTCTGACCCCAAAATAGACACATATTAGGCCACAGGACCCCACTTGAGATGATTTAGTCCCAATACTACCATCTTTTTTTTTTTTTTCCACTTTTTTGTCACTGATGTTGTTAATTCAGTATTGCATTACAGAACTGTCTTCACTTTACATGGAGAGGCAGTAGAGGTGAGAGCAAAATTTAGGATTAGATTAGTAAATTCAATTATAGTTACCTTCCCCAGTTTGCTCTGGAGCCTGTGGAATGTCCTCAAAGCCCCTCTGGAGGTCCCCAGACCCCACTTTGAGACCCACTGGCCTATTTCACACAAACAGTTTGCGGCATGCAGCCCAGTACCGTACCAGGAGGAGACAAGAGAGCCAGCTGGAGCTCTGAACGCAGCTTGCCTCTGCCTGCTACTCACTGGTGCTGGAGAACAGGCCTGGACCGGGAAACAATTGTGTCCCAGCGGCCTGAGACTTAGATGGATGCTGTGTGTAGTGGGTGGCAGGGGTGGAGTGGCTGCCCGTGCGGTAACATGGTGTGTGCAAGAGAGTTGCAGTTGCACATGAATAGCTTCCACTTTTGCAAAAAGCTATGGGGAGTTTAGCTGACCTGGGACACTTCCATCAAATTGTTCTTCAGTTTGAGTTTGGAGCCTGGTGATGTCACTGCCCTAATTTTGCACTTGTGTGACCGACAAAGAGTTTAACCACACCGCTGAACCATGTGCTCCCTTTTTCTCCTCATTGTGTCATGAGGTAAAGGGGTCAGACTGATATTACAGACAGATAATGACCTTTTAACAAACCAAGGGCTATGTGCCAGTTAAGATTGTTCTCCTTTGCTTGCCAATGAATTGGTGCAGAAGATCACATTATCCTAAAGGACCATATCAGTGATTTTGAATGTTTGACCCATTTACTATAATTTACACACATTCCAACACATTGCATTTACATCGCAACAAACCAGTTTGTAAATCATGCGGGAGTACAACATGTAATCAAAAACCCTTGATTTTCAAATTTGAATTTTCGGTGGTAACACCCTCCTTGTAATGTTCTGCTTCTGCAGCTAACAGAGTCATGGAACTGATAATTGGCTGTGTAGAGTAAACATTTCCCTGGGGACTATTTTTCAGGGACACCCGTGGGAAAGTCTGTTTGACCCACCCCCCACCCAAGTCGGACTTTCTGGCTCTTCCTACTGAGCAGTGTTGCCAACTTGGTGAATTTGTTTGCTAGATTTATCAAGTTTTCAGACCCCTTGGCAACTTCATTCCTCACAAGCGGCTGGCAACAATTCAATATTACAAATTTAAAACATATAACAGTCCGTTCCATACTTCACACCACTAGCATGCTAACCAGTGTCTAGTCTTCTGAGAGGGGACCAGTGAGATCCCCTTCCCCTGTCCCACCTGTGTGTAGGATGGCTGCAGTGTAGTGCATACACACACATGACGTGACGTGATGTTACTGCACATTGGACTGGTGTCTCACCTGCGTGTAATAGTGTGCTTTTGCATGTAATTTCAATGCGTAAAAGCCATGTTAGATACTGGGCTGGAATGTACACCGTAAGAGTATGTTGAATGTATATGGGTATGCACTACAAAACTCCCAATAGTTGCCAGCGTTTCCTAAACAAAGTCCTGCACATTATTCTGAGTGGAGACTGAGCGTGTCTCAGTTCCCCTCTGGTCTAGTTTCAGTTTGTGCTGCTCTGGTGTTGAATGGGCAGACTGCATAAACAAGGCTCTGCCCTGGCTCTCTGTGTGGGTAGTTTGTCATAGCTGTGACTTCAGGGCTATCTAAACAGCAGCAATGGGGTGTGTTCATCATTGCATTCATCCCTACCAGGGTGAGAGATGGATGCCCTGCCAGTCCACCGGGTCATGAGTTATCACCCACCGGGGGCTCGTGGTTCATACAAAGGTCAAAGGGCTATTTGTCTTCAGGCAAGTACGTATCTGTGTTTTTAGGAGCACTCTATGCACAGGGAAGCTGCATGACCACCACCGTCTCCCCCTCTCCCTCTCTCTCACACACACACACACTTATATGTGCACACACACACACACACAGACTCTCCCACTCATAGCTACACTCTTACCTTGGGATTCCAGTTCCTGCATAGATTTACTTTTATTTCCCATGTCATTTTATTCACCTTCTAGCTGTTCCTTCATTTTCACCCCCATGTTCCTTCACTCACTGTCATTAATTTATAGTACCTCACCTGTAATAATCTATCATTTGCATCTCATTTTTATCCATATATATTATTATCATTATCTGTTCTCATCACTTCATTGTGATTTTTTTCAACCAAACAGCCAAACTAAACTAAACTAAACTAAACTGAATTTTGTTCAGTAATGCATGTAGCACTGGGTGATATGGACAAAAACAAAAATCACAATATTTTTGACTGAATACTTTGATATTCATATTGTGACAATATTGTGGGCATCACTGACGGTGCTTTCACAAAATGTTTATACAAGGAGATTTTTGATAAACAGTCATGCAAAATTGCATCCCTTAACTGTTATAAAGCCTTTATAGGAACACATGTCGTATCATGATATGATGATACCCAAAATCCCACACAATATCTAGTTTCATATCACAATATCAATATAGTATTGCTAGACTGCCCAGCCCCAAATGCGTGTATGGCTTTGCTATATATTTTTTTTTATCATAACATCATCATAATCATAAATTAACCTATCATTATCATACTTTTTAATTTCTTGTGAATCTGTTAAGACTAGTCCACCTGGTAATTCCTGAAAAGTTATTATTCCAGTGTGACTGAACATGAAACTACATGTTCTAGTAATTAACCTGAACTGGAACTGACTATAAAGTACTACACATGCATTAATTAGAGTGCTGTTTTATTTAAATAGAGTCGTGTGTGTATGTGTGTGTGTGTGTGTGTGTGAGAGAGAGAGAGAGAGAGAGAGAGAGAGAGAGAGAGAGAGCGAGAAGGAGACAGTGTTGTATGTGTGTGCATGCATAGCAAATTCATTGTAAAATCATGGTGATGCAGCTATTTAATATGTAGCATTAATCACCTTAGTTTTTGGAGTCTGGATCAAACCAAAACAACAACGTACTTATCAACATAAAAATGTAAGCAATAAATAAAAATGTGAAAATCATGAACAAATAAACAGAAGTACTTTTTCCATCACCGCCCTCCTGTTTCTGCTGCGAGTTGGAGCAGTGTTATGTAATGAGTCAGAGGGCATATGGGAAGGAGAAAAATGCATTATCATTAGGCTGGCAAGAGTAAAAGAGCCAGGGAGCCCTGGGTGGCGAATGGATTCATTGTCTTTCATTTCCACTCATTAGACTCCCATAATGAAGACTGGTTCACTCCTAACATGAATGCACCTCTCTAACTGGAGACACTTTACCCGGCCACCTTCCACTGTGTCACCTGTTAAGATGAGATGAGATGAAACTTAAATGATCCCTGTGTGGACGCTGGCTTGTTGCAGCAACAGGATACAGCAAAGAAGAACATACATATGGATATACATGTGCATATAGCAAACTGGAGGGTATGAAATGTATCACAGTTACACTAGAATGTGTTTACTTGAAGCAAACTATTAAAAATAGTAAAAAAAACAAACAAAAAAAAAATCCTATATATATAAGACATTCCCTAGCGTTTAATAAGTCTTAAATCTGGAAGATACTTTAACAAAATAAAGGCAGATAGCAGGCAAGAGCGTAGCAAGGTTTGTTTGATCCGTGTTTTCCAGTCATATCAGGATACATGCAATTTATAATTTCGAAGAACATGAAAACAAGAAGACAGATATGTTGCTCTCTGGAAAAACAAAAAATGTTTCGTCACTGGTTTTTGAGCTCAACAGCAACACGCTAATATGGCCTGGCCGCAAAGGCAATCCCAGGCAATAAACGGACATAATCCGACTTTTCTGTGTCGACGCCGCTTCTCATCAAACTCGCTGCAGCTTACAGGCTCAAGTCCTCCGCACACCTGCTTGTCGACCAGCTCCTTTGCCAGAGCGGTAATCTGATCCTTATTGGCTGCCCACTTGGCCAAACGGCGGCGGTGCCCATTACCGTGCGCTAAGCAGGTGCTGAGACGTATCGCTCCTTGATCACAATGCAGATTTGCGTCAAGCGCGCGTCGAGCAATCCATTTTTCAATTTGGTCTCCTGCCTGAGATAAATTAACAGATGTCGATTGATTTCCCTTCCTCTATAATCGCGGGCCTTGTTTACACCTGACAGCCAGGGCGTTATAGCTGAGCGGTTGTTTGAGGCAAACACACATTATAATTAGCATTTTTTAAAATGAGACTGACACTTGGCAGGGATGCTTAGTAGGCGGCTAATTTGACATGTTTTACTTCTTCTTCCCTCTTTGTTGAGCTAATGGACTGATTTCCTTTGTGAGAGACGAGGAGTGTTGCAGTGAGATCAATGTGCAGGGTCGAAGGCAGAGCTAACGGCGGTGCATCACTTCGCCGTACAACTCAAACATGCACACACACACACACACATATACGTGTACACACACTGCTGAATGATATTCTCTTGCTTGTTCACATACGATTATACAACATTTGAATTTAAGACATCACTCTTTTTCTTTTGCCCTTCTTTGATTATACTCTGTAATGAGAGTGACAACAGCAAACCAGAGATTCGTCGCTTGTCATCCCCCGGAGCTTCAGACTGAACTTGACGCGATCACAAAGCCCCCCGGCGTTTTCACAGCCATCCGTGTTCACCAGCTGGTTATTATTGCTATAAATACGCATATAAAACTGGTGTAGCCTGGCACCATCACACCCTAATGACAGGGAGTCAAGTGGCGCGCGGCAGATATGCCCTCACATGCGCGCTGTCACAAGCCATTTAATTGAACTTCAGAAAATGGGAGCCGTCGCTGTTTTGCTCCAAGCCCCCCCC
>OMLB01019524.1:0-11877 GCA_900302555.1 Myripristis jacobus
CTAACACACACACACACACACACACACACACACACACACACACACACACACACACACACACATACACTGATACAGACAAAAGCGAACAAAGAAGACCACCCCATCCTGGCCAAGCCCTTGACTTGACTCTGCTGTAACTCCAGGGACTCATCCCACACAAATCCAAAGAACAGGGTGTCCGGTCAGCGCAGGCAGGGAGGAGGACTGGACAGAGTTACAGAGGCAGGGGTTACAAAAGGTCAGAACATTTCTGACAGGAGCAGGCCTTCAGATGTACTCACTTTCTGCTTACACAGCGCTGACTCTCAGGGTACGGGGGATTAATACAAGACAAGGCCAGTTTTTGCCGTTCATCTCATGTTAAAGGTAAACATGACATTTGCAATATGAAACAGCACAACCAGTGACGGGTAAAGCGCAGTATGACCTCCCACTGCTCATCGTCATGTAACATCACAGCTACCACTGTAAACACAAATCAAATACCACTCCCTGAACTCTGACTTGCCTTTAAATGACCCCTAAGCCCCAAGATGTCATTGTTTTATGGCTTCAAATCTCTTGTGCATCATTTTATACACATTCCCCTGTAAGTAGGTCATATTTGGTATCTTTGTAAACACTGACATGGGAAACGTTGACATGGGAAGAGCAGAGCTGAAGTGGTTTTTAACATAACACATGGGTTTCATACTGCTCATTGTCATGCATTCTGAGACCTAACGTCAAAGAGTTATGTCAGCCTAAAAGGTGACTATCCTGAGCTAAAGCTACACCGTGTCATTTATCAGTTGGCAGCCAAAAATGGAAGAGGCTGCTTGAATTTTGAGAACTTAAAAAAACTCTAGAAATCCTTTTATGTGACGCCAGTAAACTGCACACATTATGTGCATGTTTACCAACGGCGGCTCTGTGATACTTCATGGGGATGAGAGAGGTAATCGATATCATGGTGAGTTCACAAGGAGCGCTTTCTTCTGCTGTTTAGGATACCGCTCGGATTTCACTCTCAACTCGTAACAGTGAAAGCGCAGAGCACAGCAGAACCGAACTAAACAGTTTGCACGTGGAACATTTCAGTCTCACAGCAGCCAACCGAGCACGGGGTAATGCTTCCTTTTTCTGGGAAAGTCAGTATTTTCTCGCTTCAACCATCTATGGTCATGTTTTCCATCTGTTGGTGTGTGGTCAAGATGAGTTTGTCTCCCGGATAATCTATTTTTCAAATCAGTACAACAGTCCAACACTCAGGACAGGAAGGCTGGCTATAGCAATACACAGCCCAGAGCTAAGCAGCCATCGTGTTTTTTTTGCTTGGGATGTGGATGAGGCGTCAACATGCCTCTGCGGTCTCTCAGTGGGTCCCGGCCGGGCGGCAGGGGTCACCTCCGACGCAGGCCACTGACGCAACACCGGCGTTGTTGTTAACATAAGGCCGGAGCAAATTACCTACCCAAGCAAGGGCGAGCACGCACAATGCACTGATTCATCCAAAAACAACAAAGAGGGCTGTTCTCACTCCATGACATCTGCAAAAATGACAAACGGTGACAACAGATGTGCCAAATTCCAGTTATCCCTCGGCGACGCAATGTAATGTGTTTGGTTTTCAGTGCGTTTGTGTTCCACTATGCTAATCCGGATGATGCCACTACACAGATGGAGCTCCTCAGGGGAAAAACCGTGAGTCAGACAGACCGGCGCTTCAAAGACAAGCCCCATCAGTCCGTGCCCATTCTTTTCCTGCATTCCACCTCTTCTCACACATTCGACCCTCTTCCTGTATGGAGCCCACCCCGCCGTCACCCTTTGACCTTTGCTGTGCCTCGCGTCACCGGCCAACCAGCTGCTCTTGACACATGGTGGAGGACTTGAAAGGGGGCGGGACAGGATGCCCGGGCGCTTTGGACTGAACCATCAAATGCAGTCAATGGCTATTGACTGTGAGCTCGCGCTGAATGGAAGGGTGCTTGAGGGCTCCAGTAGATCTGAATGTGACACGCGGAACAGTCATTCATGGCAGGCTCTGCTTTGACTTTGGCTTAATGACTGGGTTACGCAAAGGAAGCCAATTTAATGATCCAAATAACAGAGGTATTGCTCGGCAAGCATAATGCACAGTTCAGTGACTTCTTACCAGAAAGAGAGTGGACTCTTGTCCTTTTTGGGTTTGTTTGTTTTTTTTTTTGCTTTTACACAGGGTACTGTGAAGTTCTTTAGTTGCCATTTTCACTATTTTACAACCATCTTGTCTTTTAGAGTAGAAAAAAGCCTCTGAATGATTATCACTTACCTGTTAAAGTGGTTAAGTTGATAAACTTAACACGTTCCAACTTAAATTTACGAGCATTCAGTAGCTGGCTGCTGGTAATTTCTCTCCATGGTTGTTATTAAAAGCTTAAGGGCTTCTGGAAAGAAGCAGCTACGAGAAAATGTATTTTTTTGGACAGATAATAAATTGGACCAAAAGGATATACACAGAAAAGTCTTGGATCGCCCTCTGACGCTTTTTTTGTTAGGAAAGCTCCAACAGCCTGGCTTGATTTATGATAAGCTAATTTAGGAATCAAGTTTATATGACAGGTTTTTGTTAATGTGAGACTAGCCAAGTGTTAGAGAGCAGAGTGTTCCGGTATTTCATCAAATGGGACACTGAGTCATGTGTAGGGCTGTTGATTTTATAGCAGGATCTTCCCAGCCTAACGCTGACTAATCCTAAGCCTTTGTACAGCTCATGCTTAGTTCCTCATCAGGCACTCACGGTTAGAACCGGTCTGCGCTGGAATCGAGTTGACTGACACTCCCTGTGCTGCGATCAGCCGCCTAAAACCCCCTGCCTCTTACTACACCTCTCTGCACGGGAACAAAGGAAGTTTGATTTTTAACCCTTCAGGACACAGGTCACATCACGACTGGCTGTTTTGCCAACGGTTTCTAAATGAGATCCTCTGGGAGAAACACGTGAATTCTCTCTCACTTTTCATGACGTTTCTTTTTTTTTTTCTTTTCATTTTTTTCATAGAAGACGGTCAGCACAATGCCTCTTTGAAGAGCTGCGAATTTTGTCTACTCTTTTATCTCGGTGTCTTTTCCTTTACCGTTCTACCAAGCGTATATCAAACCACTCCATCTCTCTGTATCTTCCTGTCGCTGTGGTAACGGTCTCAACACGGCAGGCCAGAGGGCTGTCTGCCAGAGCGTCTGTTGACATCAAAGCATTTGCTGTTTCTAAGGCTTATGAAAGGCAGGAAGAGGGTGGGAGAGGACAGGCCTGAGTCAAACACATCTCGCCACCGCCAACACAACCAAGGCAGCCAAGACAATTGCCTTAAATATTTAGCTTTCTTTTCCTTAACAATTGGATAGCCTTAAAGGGGAAAGGGGGCCAATAAAAAGCCACCTGGTGCAAGATACATGAGCCAAGAAATATAAAATGATAAGAGTAAAAAATAGACTTCATGTGTAACAACCAGCGGAGAAGCAGTAACAAATCATGCGGGCTGACAATGGCCTTGGCATATCAAATAAAAATCAGTTACCGTTTCAGAAAAGCCCTTATTAATACTTCTAACCAAGATTCAGGTCAGCCAAAAAGGTCGATAAAATGAGGTGGGTTTCTTTTCCACTACATCCCAAAACACACCCTTTCTCAATGACGTTAGTAAACCTGATACCCCTATTCAAACATCATTTTTTTTATTGTTCTCATAGAATATGGATCTAACTTACTTATTTATATATATGTATATTTTTTTTGAAAAAACAAGCCTTGATGTGGATTAAAAAAAATAAAAATGGATTTTGAGGCTTTAAAATCATCTCCGTTTTGTATTTATTGCTTTATCATTCAGTGCCTTTCACCATTTCAATTTTATTCCTATTTCTTAAACATTTATTTTATATTCCCTTTGTACAGCCAAAGCCCTGCCTGAGTTTGTTTTAATGACAAAACAAAGGTCAGGATAGAGAGTGTGAGCATCTGGCTGTCTGTAGTGTGGCGTAATTAGTTTCTGGCGTCAGCTCACAAACACGCTTTTCAACAGCAACGAGGTGATCATTCACCTGAGAGTTCACCACCCCGGGGTGACAGACACCTGAGCTTCCTCCCTCTCCAGCATGCGAGAGCCAGGTATGGTCAGATGTCAGATGACGCATCCACAACAACCCAGGGAACTGGTTTGAGCCGGCAGAGGGACTATCAAAGCAAGCAGATTAGCAAGCATCCACTCGACTGATCTGTGTGGCTGCAGCTATAAGCCAGCCACACACGCCCAACAGCCAACCAAACACTGTTTAAACATGTTCAAAAGGTCTAAAAGAGGACGTGAGGGTAATTAAAGGTTGCTGTGATGGATGGGTAAATGTGTGGTTTGGGCTTTTTGCTGTGTAATAAAGACAAGAAACGGTGGGCGAGGAAGGGGAGCCCGCACACTGGTAGGCCTAAACCCTGTAATGCTACTTAGACAGCCGCTTATCTAGAGAGCAGGGATGATTAGATACACTGCAACACAAACACACGGCTGTGCGGAGAGCCATCCTCCCCCCATACACACACACACACACATACACTCCACCCCATCCCGGGCCAAACTGGTTTACACCGGTCTTGGTGAGGCATATGTTGCTGCTGAGAGGGAAACCCAATGAAGGTTAACCACATCCATGCGTGAGTAATATGACCCCTTCAAACGCCCTTTGCTGCGTCAGAATAAAAGAGGGAGAATAATACACAGATGGAAATGTGCGTACCATGTGCTTTTTTTTTTTTTTTTGGTGAGAAATAAACTGTATCCCAGGCTGGACTCCATGACTCAGTAGTCTGCATTTTAGGTCACTTTTTCAGACACATCATCTGTTTCACATTTTGTTGTGAAGATGTATCTTATTTGTAATGTTAGAATATGACATGGCCCTGTCAGTGTAAACATGTCAGTGCCATATGATGATTTTGATTGGTTAGGGCTTAGGGACCCCTGTTTATGACCAACACAGAGGTCACAGCCTCTCAGTTAGATGTCTTACTGTTGTCATATGGCTGAAAAAAAAAATCATCCTGAGGAGTCATTTAATCTTAATTAAATCTTACAATCAGATTTTTAGAAAACTCCATCAGTCTGCCAGGGGAGAAAGATACTTTCACTTCTTTACACTGCAGTTTCACTTTTTCTTTTTACGATTTTCCCCCCATCCATCCATCCATTTTTAGACTCTTGTTGTGCCACTGGATCCTTTGACTGTTGCAGGTCAACAGGACTGTACACGTGTATCTTAATCACACCTTACTTTTACTTTCTTTTGTAGGCTAACCTGACAGAAGTCATAATTAACCCCAGACTACCTGGAAAATGAAATTATAACCTGTAATAACCTCACTGGATGATAACTTCATGTAGGATAATATGATCTACAAATATAGCCCCTTACAGTACTGAGTCCTCTAGAGCTGCATTAAAACCTTGTGAATGATGAAAAAAGAGAATGGGGACAAAGGAGGTTTCAGTTTATGTATACAATAATTTATTAAAAATGGCAAATAGGAACATTTCATAAATGCACTGAGCTATAACAACAAAACACATTAGTGGCCACTAATGAATAGAGAGATTATAACAAGGTGGAGCTGATAACAGAGAGAAGGCATGTTTTCAAAGGACAGGCATTTGTAATAGGCATGTTCTTCGGCACTAGACAGTCATTGCAGCTGTTCTCCAGCATCAGCAGTGTAATGTGCACCTGACTGAGGTGCGGCTTCAGAGTCACACATCCATAGGAATGCATCTTTGTTGTCAAGTCTCAGGGAGGACGCTCAGGCCCTTCAGATTCCCAGTCATTCCATTTTGCTCCATGTGTTCACTTTGTATCCACAGGGCAGGACGCGCTGCTGTCACCTCCATCATCCACTGTAGTGACATTACTGTTGGCATCCAGGCGGCCGGCTTGACTTTCACGTCCACACCTTATCGATGCTTCTTTCCCCGGCGACAGGTGAGCCTCGGGTCACCTGGTCATAGTGGGAGCGTATTCACACTCAGCTCATTCGGAGCCGAGAGAGAGAGAAAGGACACGGAGAGGGGGACGGAGCTCAACGCAGCCGGAGCAGCTGCCGGACCATGCCCGCAATCTGGAGGAACTTGTCCTTCTTGCGCTGCTTCAGGGCCATCAGAGCCTTGGCCGTCTCCTCGGGGTCCTGCGTGTAGGAGAAGATGCTCCTCACCCTCTCCTCTGCCTTCATGTCGCCCGTTTTCTGGAAGAGACGCATCAGCGCGTCCTGGTTGACGTTCTCGAAGATGTTGGCCACGGCTCTCTTGCGGTGCGCCGTGTCAAACTTGTTGCCGTGGACCGAGGGGCTGACCCGGCGGCATTCGGAGTGCACGTAGGTAGACATCTCGCCTCTGTTTCTCCGGTGGTTGCCGGTGTGTCTCCTGGCTTTCTCTGGTTGGCTTGAGGCTGCTCCAAATGTGGCCCCTCAACTCCGTTCAGTGCGCACTGTGTGGCAGGAGCGGTAGAGGCTGAGTGCATGAAGGAGAGCCGAGTCTGCGGGTTTTTATAGGGCTTGCTGTGGGAGGTTTGCTCTGCCGGGACAGCCGTGACATCACCAGTCGTAGTGTAGATTGAAACTGAGCCAGGCGCCTCCCCTCTCCGGGAGCTACAACAATACCCAACATAGCGCCAGCAGGAGCGGCTGCAGCTCTCCAATTATGCACGGGAGGGTAGATGATGAAAATGTATAAAGCTTATGTCTTCTGGCTATTTGAGCGAAAGGAAGCATGCACTTTGATATAAATACAGTCCACTAAACTCGATGCACTGCATAGTCCCTGCGTCTAATATCATTTGGCACTAAAACTCACGAATGAACAGTGCATCTCTGCTGCAATGATGATGAAGATTTTATTAAGTCAGTAATAAAATATATTTATATAGCTCGACAAACTATCAGTTTTTAGCCTAAAATATTGCTTCTATTTCGTTTGATGTTTGTTCTTCATTATAATGAAAATCAACACCAACAAATCTGGAGTCACTTTGTCTATGACATGATAAGAGCCACTCCTCGCTAGAACATATACAGTTCTATACTAAGGATGATGAATACTGTAACTATAATATGCAGCTGCTCTTAAAAACATGACAAGTTTAGGGAGCAGACTCCAGCTGGCACACAACATGGAGAGGCTCATCTGCATGTTCTGGGCTGTTTTTTTGGTGCAGCGGGTCTCTCGCAGTGGTAACTGAGGGGCCCCAGGAGCACTGGAGTGGGTTGCAGAGGGACCCCGGCAAACATGGAACGGTTACATTTAGTTATAATTTAATGCACCAGAAATGATCTCACATAATGTACAAGTACAGCTGTTATATCCAAAGTGTTTAGCCTTCACTTCCAGTTAAGACGCTTCTACCATGCAGTATTGAATCAACACCACCGTTCCTCCCATGTGGTTGTGTAGGACAAAAGCTAAGTGAGTCTGAATTAAAACATTCCTCCTTGGGTGGGGGGGGCCTGTCATTTTAAAATGTTGGTGAACCCATGGACTAATATATTATGTGCAAACTATCCATAGATTCTTTCTACTGGAATAAACAAAACATGCAATACATAAGGCATAAAATGAGACAAGTGACGTACATGTGTATAATGTATGATAGGCACATAATCCCAGAGAAATAACAAGTGCAGGCTAATACATCAGGTGGCACTCAACGTCTGGGCTAATCTGACTCATTTGTTGGTTCTCAGCGCTGAATCAGTGTGTAAACTAAGAGGCGGCTAAATAAAGATGTTTTCTTCCAGGGAGTTCATACACTCAATGGGTATTTCCTCCTCTTGGGATTTCCAGCCTCCACACAGGCCGTGGGTCTGATGTAAATTTAGTTTTTAGTCCAACTGCTAGTGCAACCCCTACTATCACCAATTGCTGCTTCTACTACCACCACTAATAAGTATGCTGTTAATACACTCTAATTGCACTCTAATTTTAACGTGCTCTATGCTGTAGCCTGTTTCTTGCTTTAGTTACTCATGTTGGTCCCTAAAAAATGTGTTTTATGCACGATTACTGTAACAGCAACTCAGCCACGATAGATTAGATCTCCCTATTCCAGTTAGCACTCCTAAAAATATTATTCGGTCTCCAGTTTTGGTTCCAGAGCGGAGGGAAGGTGACTAGTGTTTACAGAAACTCTGGGAGGGGGAGGCAGGCCCAGCTGTCCAGCTCGACTGATCCGTGGTGATAAGACTTAAAGGCGTTTCCCTTCAAGACGCGGGAACGTAAACATGAACATAAACCTGGACCGTGACACCTTCGGTTCTCTTGCTCCTCCAAAATCTCATATTTGCCCAATCAATCTTTTCTGCGAGCGCTTTTAAAGTCGCTAGGCCGAGCTCACTCCCATATATGGACAAAGAAAGACAAGAGCCGTTGCCTGAAGTGCGTCAGGAAGTAAGTATTGTTCTCAACAGCTGCCTAGATTGATGTACCCAGGCATGGCATTCCCGGCATGTGGCATTGACTTACTGTGCTGAGTCGAACAATAACCCAGAAACCCTTGCTGAGTCTCAGCTGAAACAATACCCAGACCCTCACTGACGGCTTTGTTTTCCAGATCTGTCTGAACATCGCACCCCCACAGGATACCTGTCTGCCCCGCGGTGGCATGACAGCTACGCCTGGAGACAGAGAATCCTAATGCACTTCCGTACGGACAGTCGGTCAGGGGAAAGTGGCATATTTATGACCTCAGGGGTGGTTCTGAGGCTCCAAAGACGAGCGATGCACAATGAGATGTTGCAGCAGGGAAGCGGAAACAGGAGCCTTGAGCCACTGACCATAGTCTCCCGCACACACCGAGCAGCCAGGCTTTATCATAACAAAAGAGATGCTAAATTTAACCGGGGTGAAAGGTTCTGTCATCCTTCTTCCCCCTGGGGAAGGGGCGAACCTCAGGAGGCGGTAGGTTTACTCCCCTGAGAATCCTTCAAAGATAAGGCTCCTTTTATAGACACTGAACATCTCACCTTGGCTAAAATTACATAACCTCAAGGCTGGCGATGTGAATAAATAGACCCTAAAATGTCTCTCAAACAGATTCCAGGTCAAAGATATGAACATTCATGGATAAAGACAAGGCATGTTTATGAATAACTGAGGAGTTTTGCCAACCTTCGGGAGTTGTCTTGTTTAAGTAACACAGTCAACGTCCAACACAAGCTATCTTAATTCTGCTGTTTCTCCCCTCCCGTCATCTTCGTTTATTGCAGTATAGCTTATAAAGTGATAAAATGTGATAAGACATATCTAACATGTTAACAGTCTCTGAGACAAACCGCAGAATTATTTGCAAATATCTACATTTGACCTAAATCTGGTCTCAGACTAAATTTGCAAGAGACAAACGCCACAGTATGAATTTAATCGTACTTGGTGACAAAATGCCCCGGCATGATAAACTGATAAGATGTTGAAATGCTGCAAAATTATCTTTGGCATGCCCAGCACTGTGGAAGAGAATTGGAGCTGTACAGAATGTGCCAGCCCCTAATTCTCTTCACAATCTGTCCTGTTTGATCGTGAAGAAAGCATTGATTATAGTGCCATTATTGCTTATCGCTAATGGAAGTCATGTGAGACACACTGATAGGAGGACAGGTCAGGTTAGCAGAGCTCGCTTTAGTGAACCGTAGGAACAAAACCAGGTCCAAACAGTGTTTCGTCCAAGCTGCTGTCCTCAGAAAAAAAAAAAATGAGTCCACATTACTCACAGTGGCAGAAACTAGATCCTAACTCAGTCCCATTACTTCTTTGTCCTCTCTCTCTTCATTATTATGCTCCTTTAAATTAAAAAGGGGGCATCAGGGTGGCCTATTCTGTACCTGAAAAATCACAGGTATAATCCCCAGAACAGCAAGTGTGTGTGCGTCCATCAACTGTCTTAACACATGGACGGAGACAAATTGAGTTGCGTTCCAAAATGAGACATCGCTCATTGTAATGATATTGACCAAATGACTGTTAGGACAAAATGAAAACGCTGTCATACACTTCTTGAAGGGTGAGATGATTTAAGCCGACAGCAGGATAACATTTTGAGACTCTGCAGGGATACTAAATAATGAATCCCAGGCCGGGGTTTTCTTTCTACAAAATGCACACGCTTTGGGAAGCCTCGGTGGCCGTTTGCTGCTGTAATTGTGTAATCCGAACATGTCCCAGATATCTAGCAGGGATATCGGCGTTTGAAAGATGAGGCAAGCGGAGAAAGCTTTATCAGGGGAACACACTTTTGGTGTGACTTTGACCGGTGATTCGCCGTTGATCCCATTGTTGTCTGGGGTTTAAAATCTATATAATGTAAGGGCAATAGAAAGAGATCTTGATAAGCACATGGCGTCGGTGCAAGCAGCGAGTATTTTTTTTTACGCAGGGCACAACAAAGAATCCTTTGCCAAAACTGGATGTACACCAGGGAAACAAACAACCAGCTGTTTAAGACGACGGAAGCACAAAGCTCAGTGGCAGCAAACTGAATTAAATGATGCATTCCATCTCAGTGGATGCACGCCAGCGCTGTGCCATATCCTGGGAACAGTAATGAATCCCCCATGACTGTGTGTTTACAGTAAGGGACTGCATGCCTTTATAGAGGCCTGTGTGTTTTTAATATCTGACTGCGAGCCTTACAGGAATCTATCACTGGCAGCAATCAGCCAGCATGTGTGACAGTCTGTTTGGCAAGTGGCCGCTTATGTAACACGGCGAGGAAAGGACATTTGGAGAGATTGGGAGTCCCTAGGGGATTGTTTGTGTAGGCGTGTGTGTGCGTGTGTGTGCGTGTGTGTGTGTGTGTATTTTGTTTATGCGTTCAAGGCTTTGTGTATTACATTGACTGTGACCACAGCTCTGGGTGTTTCTTCTCCAAAGGTAACAGGGTGCATTCTTGCAGTGCGCCAGACACATTCCTCTTCAATGGGGGGGTTAAGCATTACTCACATCTAACTGGCACTGTTATTGTGTCAGATTGTTGGACAATAACACAGGGGGGATTTCGGTGTTCATTAGGGGAAAAAAAAAACAAAAAACAAAAAAAACACTGGATAATGTTCCATTTGTGGTGGTACCAATCCAGAGTTGTAACCACTAATCTGCACCAGGCTTCTCAGAAAAGCAAAAATTGGGTAACAATTTCACTTGAAGGGCATCGTGTGGCCGTATAATCAGAGATTAAAAGCCCATCAGAAACAAAGCTAACTTTTTCACAATACATTACATAACTGTCAGGAAAACGACTTTGAATTTCAATTATTGTTATTAACTATGCAGATGCTCTACGAGGTGTTCAGCTCCCTCAGTTTTTTTGGAGCATTTCTCACCATTAGTATGAACCCGTGCTTGAAGTGTGACACACACATGACTGCATTGAGTAAAATGATTTTAAAACTTGCGAAAGGCAGTGCAAGTTAAGCATTTTTTTGTGTGTGTGTGTGTGTGTGTATGGGGTGGTGTGTGGTGCTGGCTGTCTGGCACACATGTCTGGTGAGACAGCGCAGCACAATAGACAAGAGACTGAGGCAGGAAGGCTGGCACGCAACGCACAGGGCAAGTTCATGTTTCTTCGGCGCTCTGCTCCTCCTCCCCCTCCTGCTGTAGGGCCAGGCCTGTGCATGCAGATTAAATGTCTGAGCATCGCGCCCACATGGGCACCCAGTCAGCGCAAAGGCAGCATTACACTGAAACCGGCTCAATCCGGCTGCTGCACAGCTCAAGGCTGGCTGTGCTGAGAGGCCCAACCTACATCTGTCTGCACGATGCTCCCCCGGCCCTTATCTCTGCCGACACATTCAGGCCCCACAGGATCAGGTGGATCATATTAGGGTCAATC